>JAVTVY010042598.1:0-182877 GCA_036873755.1 Hanleya hanleyi
CATCGATATGATGGGACGACTGCACGCCGATCTGTTCATGCAAGGCCGCTACATGATGAACGGTGTAGCCATCAAGATCAAGTTGATCCGGTCCTTACCCAAGTTCGCCTTAATGGCCGGTGGAGAGGGCGATATCGATTACCAGATCGTCATTGAAGATGCAGCCCTGTTTGTCCGTACGGTAGATTTGCAACAGGGCGTGTTGCTGGGTCACATGGAAGCCTTAGCGAAAAAACCAGCCATGTACCCCATCCGACGCGTACAGACCAAGGTGTTCTCTGTGCCCACAGGTACGATGATGGCCAATCGTGAAAATTTATTTCTAGGGGATCTGCTAAACGTCTTACCCTGGCGTGTGTGACCAACACCGCATTCAATGGAAATTGGGCTGAGAATCCGTTCAATTTTAAACATTTCAACATTAACTTTGTGGCACACGTGGCCGGCCATCAAATTCCAGCCCGGCCATTACAACCGGACTTTACTAAGGGAAACTATGTGCGGACCTACCTGAACCTGTTTACAGCTACAGGACAAAACAACTAGGACGAAGGCAATACCATCAGTCGAGACGACTTTATGAAGGGATACACATTGTTCGCCTTTGACCTCACCCCCACCTTGGAACACGATCATCAACTGGCTTTGCTCAAGAAAGGAAACCTACGGTTGGAACTGCGTTTCTCCACCCTGTACCCGACACCATTAACGTGATTTGCTACGCCGAGTTTGATAACGTCATCAGCGTGGATCACCAAAGAAACGTGCTGTGTGACTTTGCCACCTAAGATGGATACAGAGCAGCTGATGAGCATACTCCAGCGAGATCCCAAGATCCCCTTTCGAGGTGTGTTTCCACGCAATGTGTTTCCCACTCACTCCACCACCCCAGCAGCCTACATCCTGAATACAGACACGAGGAATCGACCCGGTGAACATTGGATAGCGGTGTACGTGGACACCCAAGGCCAAGGCGAATACTTTGATTCCTACGGACTTGCACCCCTCCATACCGATTTGGTGGAATTCATGGACGTCTCTACGACAGAGTGGCGTTGGAATACGCAAAGATTACAAGGCCCCTTGAGTAGTGTGTGCGGACAGTACTGTGTGTTTTATCTCACTCACCGGAGTAGAGGACATTCTATGCCAACCATTGTACATATGTTTGATGATTATTGTCAAGCCGAAGACCGTGATGTCCTCGTCTATGACTGGACAGCCTCTCGTTTTAATGTGCATGCTCCATTTCTCTGGTTAACTTAAAAAAATGTACTGTGCGCGCATCTTGTTTTATTATTGTTATGACGTTGTTGTTCTGACGTTGAATAAAATTGATGAAAAAAACACAATGATGGGTTTTGACTTTCTCTCTCTTTTTATTTAAGTCAACAAGCAAGGATTAGACTATACAAATAGAATACAGGGTACAAAATATAGTAGGGTATGTACACATAGAATAGTAGTGGTATATACAAAAAAGTTCTGCCAGGAGTAGGATTCGAACCCACGACCAGCAATTGCTGACCAGCACTTAGGACTGGCGCCTTAGACCACTCGGCCATCCTGACTTTTACATTTATGTATCCAGAGTTAGTGTTCGACATTTTACAAGTCCAAGTAAGTGGTGCTCACACCGTCGGCCAATACTTTTCGTTTGGGATAAAAGAAAGTAAAGGCGTCTCGTTGCTGTATATAGGTCCGCATCTGGTGGTCGACGACCCGGAATCCTCGGTTAGTGCCACTCGCACTGGCCTGGCTTTGCAACACGCCCAGGTAGAGAGCTTTGTCGATGTTGGGATCGCGCCGGCTCACCCCTTTACAGCTAAATTTATTTTCCTCGCCTCCATTTCCTCCGTAACAGTAGTAGGTCTTGGGAAAATAGTAGGTGCATTATGATACACTCCACCCGGATAGACTCGCTTGACACTGTTGTCACAGGTTTTCTCGTGGCGATGTAAGTTGTAAGACTTTTTAAACACACGATGGCATTGGGCACAACTGAAAGACTGAGCGTACTGGCTCATATTGGTAATGAGCGAAAAATGACTCACGCCATTGTCATCGAACACATTGACTTTCATGGTAGCAGCATACCGTTCTGTTGATCGCCGAACCAATTCAGGCACAAATGTATCCTCCTCCTCACATCGTAATCGATACACAAAGATATTAATATCGAACAGTCTTTCCACGTCATCCAATTTCTTAAAGGGAACGCCACGGAAGTGCCGCTTATCCATGTCTTGCTGCTCTAAATACTCCTCCCAATACCCATCGGCCACTGTCTCACAAGCATTGGGTTTACACTCGTCCAGATGCACGGCCAAACACCGAAACAGACATTTCCGGTCTTTGTAGGGCCCCTTTCGCCCTCCTGTTAATCCATTCAGGCCTTTTCGATGAAACAACCACGGAGGAAGTTGTACAGGAGCACCGATGGGGTGATCTCGCATTTTCGTGACGAAAAATGTAACGTTAGTGACCATTTCCACAAGCCATTGGGTATTGGGGCGTTGCAACCGAGTCCATTCCAATGGATCCAACGTAGTCAATTGGTCGATGAGTGGCTCCAAAGAAACGGCATCCGTCACAGTGAACGGCTGATCAAACACATAGGTATTGTTGCTCGGGTAGAAATACCGCAGTTGGTCCGTCTCTTTATGCCGTAAGACATAGCCGAATGTGACATTCAACTTATAGGCTGTCACCTGATCTTTGAAAATGTTCTCGGCATATGTAGTGAGATACGTGAGGTCCTCCAGCCGAAAATTGTATAAGCCCAAAAGAGGACGATCACGGTGAAAACAATGGTGTATGGTAGACCAGTGTCGTTGATAAATGGCCCTGACACGCGCATCTTCAGGCAAGACTTCAACCGGAGGCGCGGCTGGGTCCAAGGGAAAATCTTCTCCACGTCTCATGCTTTTCGTCTCATACAAGCGGATAGGCAAGCAAGGCAGGCAGGCAGGCAGGCAGGCAGGGAGACAGGTCAGGTAAGTCAGATTGAATACACCCTTTCCCTAAAAATGGACTCCTTTTATAGCCAATTGAACCTCATTTGCATATTTTCAGGTACAACAGGCCGCCATTTTGAAACACACCACCCCTCACACACACACAAACAAGCCACCATTTTGAAAACGACCACCCCTAACACACACAAACAAGCCACCATTTTGAAAACGACCCAAAGACCTCATTTGCATATTTTCAGGAGACAACAGGCCACCATTTTGAAACCGACCACCCCTAACACACAAAAACAAGCCACCATTTTGAAAATATGCAAATGAGGGGTGAAACAAGTGCAATTGTCCTCCATTTTGAAACAGACCACCCCTAACCTACAAAAACAAGCCGCCATCTTGAAACCGACCACCCCTAACCTACAAAAACATGCCGCCATCTTGAAAATATGCAAATGAGGTCAGTGCAATTGTCCACCATTTTGAATGTGAAAGTACAAGTGCAATTGTCCACCATTTTGAAACAGACCCCACCCTAACATACAAAAACAAGCCGCCATCTTGAAACATACACCCTTTGGGGGAAAAACCCAAAGACCTCATTTGCATATTTTCAGGAGGGGCAACAGGCCGCCATCTTGAAACCGACCACCCCTAACCTACAAAAACATGCCGCCATCTTGAAAATATGCAAATGAGGGGTGAAACAAGTGCAATTGGCCACCATTTTGAAACCGACCACCCCTCACATACAAAAAACAAGCCGCCATCTTGAAACCGACCACCCCTAACCTAGAAAAACATGCCGCCATCTTGAAACAGACCACCCCTAACCTAGAAAAACAGGCCGCCATCTTGAAAACAGTATCAACTCATTTGCATAAAAAACATGCCGCCATCTTGAAAATATGCAAATGAGGTCAGTGCAATTGGCCACCATCTTGAAACCAACCACCCACACCTACAAAAACAGGCCGCCATCTTGAAACCGACCACCCCTCACCTAGAAAAACAGGCCGCCATCTTGAAACAGACCACCCCTAACCTAGAAAAACAAGCCGCCATCTTGAAAACAGTATCAACTCATTTAAATAAACTCATTTAAATCAAATCACGTATGCGATACCCCCCATTATGACCCCAAATATTAACTCTGCGCATGCGCAGTGAAGACCTATAGGTAAGGCTGACTCTATCTATACTACTACCCTACTTGGACCGAGCGGTTCTAAGATAAAGTCTAGGGCTTAACCGAAAAACAAACAATCTAAAACATAATTAACTCTTTCTCTACGCTTCCGTTGTATTTCTATTGTATCGTGTAACTTATGTCGTTCCCAAAGTTGTCTATCACTGCTTTCAAGGGAGGAATATGGTCGACAAGTCTGGCCTGAGATGATACAGAATGAAATTACGGGGGTAGAGGACGTTCATTTCCCGGCTCTTATGGGGCTACAACATGGTGATTTGTCAAACTTAAAATGGGACAAAAGTCAACAAAAGACACAACAGAACCATTTATGCGTTTTGCTGGTGGTTCTATAGTGTGATGGGACTAAAAAAAAATGGGCATTTTAGATTCAACAGTTGGAGGGTGCAAAGTGCCCCAAAGGTTGAAAATTATTCCTTTGGAATCCTCCAAAATTCACTTCTATTCACTTTTGACAAAAACAAATCTTATAAATGGCTAATAAATGAAACTCCAATAATGTTCCCCACGCCCACCCCGATTCCCCGCCCCCACCCTCTCCTGAAAATAGGACTGAAATGGCTCAGTTTATCTGTTATACCGCTAATATTTTCTAAGCAACTATGGTGTGCCCCTGTTTTTATTACATATTCAACAAGCAATATATGTGTTTAGTATATTATACAGCAAAATGGGGGAAAATTGACATTGAGAAGTTTCATTCATTGAGCATCAAAGAAGAAAAGATTAAAATTTCCCTATAATGTATTCAGTGTTATGGATTTCAAGTGGTATACATGCATTTGGCTGTCATATATTTTTAACGAGTATGGTGACCCCCTATTTTTTTTCATGGATCATCTTCTCCTCATCCGATGAAAAAATACTGAAATACTGAGGACTTCAACCTCAAGAAATGAACGCCCAAAAACCTATGGCCACTAGTATAACACATGTATATTTTAATACTGTTTTACCAGAAACTGAAAACTTCTATCATCTCAGGAACATATCATTAAATCTATGAATTTAATCCATGACGTCAATCAGATATTGTATTAGATTAAAGCATGGTAATCTGAAAGATACATTTTCAGGAGAAAGAAAATAATTTGTAGTGGTACAATGAGTGAACATGTATTCGAAAAACGAATACCAAATAACGATGTTTTATTCTTCGGTCGAGTCTGTATTTTTATTTACGGAATTTTATACTATACTATAACGTCTGTAATTATTATTTGTACATGATGTACATTGTAATATTCCCTCAGTTTTATGTATGTCTGTTATCGTATAGTTTCGTTAATGCCATACTTTGTAAATGCAATGTCGAGCAATAAACATTTATAGATTGATTGATTGATTGATCATTTGGCTAAAACTGCATTCCATGGAAATAGACACGATTCCGTTCAGACAGATTGTTATGTTGGTCGTTAATATAAACCACCAATGAAAATAGTCCTACTGTATATAACTGTTAAAGATATAAAAAAAATATTTAGGACTATACTCTTTCTTGTACCGGTATACCACCTTGGTGGTTTCAGAATAAAGAACTTAGAACATATTCAGACAGCGGAATTGATTGGGAATGATTTTCAACCAATTTCACGGAATATCAGTGCAAGAGAAAAGCATAATATTGGTTATACTTCAACTATACTTAATATTTATTTTACCAAATGAACTAGTAGAGATCATATATACTAAAATATACCCATACGACGAAATATTTGCGATAAATGGATTGAACTTTGTCTTCCCGGTTTTTCAAGCTAAATGGCGCTCGACCAGGAAGTCATGGTGTTACCCGCTAGACTTTCGTGGTGTATCATAGGTATAGTTGGCAATTATATCAAACAAAATGAGCGTAAATAAATCAAATAATATTCAAATTCGTCTTCAACCGTCTTTTTTTCATGGGTGGAACTGATTTTGATCATAAAAACATCTTTTTTGAACGGCAATATTTTCCTTTCTATTTTACCTCTGAAATAACTAGTAAACTGTACAAGTTACCGTAGCGCTATCAACATGAAATCGTAGAATTACATGTGCATATATATCGACATAACACTGTCCAAATCCGATCGAAATCCGACAAGTAGAAACGTAGATATTGCCAAGTTTGTATGAGGAAAAAAACACAAATTAAATTTTGACGGAATCATTGCGATGAGAAACAGACGATGCTTTCGCCGAGGTCCGCGCGCATAGCATTTAAACACGCGCTTTGTCAGCGAGTGACATTCAGATAATTTCTCTTCAACTGAGTTAACCTTGTGTAGAAGTGAAGCTATTCAGATACAAAGATGGCAGATGCAGCACCCGCCGCTCCCGTTGTCCAGAAAGTCAAGGCAAAGAAGGCCAGCAAACCGAAGAAGCCAGCAGCTCACCCTAAATACATTGAGATGGTAAAAGCTGCCATCGCCAGTTTGAAGGAGAGAGGAGGTTCATCTCGACAGAAGGTTCTCAAGTACATCATGGCCAACTACAAAGTCGGAGATGAGAAATCCGTCAACTCTCATCTTAAACTCGCCTTGAAAAGTGGCGTCAAGAGTGGACTATTGAAGCAGAGCAAGGGAACCGGAGCCGCCGGATCATTCCGCCTGGGAGAGGCCGCCAAGAAAGCCCCAGCCAAGGCAAAGAAGCCCAAGAAGTCTGCAACTAAGAAACCAGCAGCCAAGAAACCCAAGACAAAGAAAGCAAAATCACCAAAGAAGACCGCCGCCAAGAAACCAGCTGCCAAGAAGCCCAAGGTCGCCAAACCCACTGCCAAGAAATCCCCAAAGAAGGCCACCAAAAAACCAGCCACAAAGAAACCTGCTGCCAAAAAACCAGCGAAGAAGACTCCAAAGAAGACTGCCAAGAAACCAGCAAAGAAGTAAACTTCTGCGAGTTTTCACTTGCACTTCAAAGGCCCTTTTCAGGGCCAACCAAATACCTCGAAAGAGCTTTCAACAATTGCACATTTGTCTTTCTCTTTTAGTGTATACAAGGCATGCCTGAACATGGAGACTACACACTAGAGCTATAAGTTTTAACAAGTCCTGTCAAAACTTGGCTCTTGGAAATGTTGGTTCTGTAGATCTGATAGCCCAAAAACATCGGCTAAGGAGTCTATTTTTTTGGTTGCTGTTGCCACGCCCCCTTACCCCATATCAGGAATGTTCTATCATTTTTTTTCTGGAATGTATACTTTATAAATTTCCTATTTTTTAAAGGCATATTTAAGGAAATTCGCGTAATTTTTAAAGGGAAATATTTTCAGGCAACGTTTGTTCAGTATATCTTGTTATACCTATATCTTGGGCTTATATTCCCAAAACGTTCTAACCATGCATGAAAGGATTGTCCTCCATATATCATTGGTGGGAGGAATACATTTTCTTGTATCGGGACTTCTTTTACACCTGTATCAGTTTCTTTTCAAGCCTTTTTTCACCGTCGTTCGATATACCAAACATGGTATGCAGACACCAATCTCCAGTACTCGTTGAGAAGAATTCTCGCAAAAAAAAAAAAAAAAAAAAAAAAAGCAAAGTTACCAAGCTTAGAGCTGTCCAGACTACAAAATATTGCTGTTGAAGTTTTTAAGTGTTTTAACAAACTAAATCCTATCTACATGAATGAACTTTTTACACCCCAAAACTGTGATTATAATCTTAGGAAGAGGAACACCATCTCCAGTCACCACAGAAGAACTGTTCGGGCCGGACTCCACTCTTTTAGCCATCTTGGTACCAAGATCTGGAATGATCTACCAAATCATTTTAGAGAAACCACCGACATCAAAGTTTTTAAGAAACTAATCAAAACATGGTCAGGTTTTAAATGTAATTGCCGTTTCTGCAAATTATGATCTTATATGTAGGATTTATATTTTATATTTTAACAATTCTGCCATAGCTTATTTATATTTAACTTCAATTCATTTTACAGACGTCAAGCTTGTTAAATTACTGATTATTTTTACAGGCAATAATACATGCATAGCTTTTAAAGTTATACATCTCATATATATATATATACAAAACACAAGAATTTTTATTGCACACTTAGCAATGTCTACCAGTTCTTATGATCTCAGTTATATCTTACATATACATGATATCAAGGCTGCTTTTTAAATCCATTTCCTATGTATATAATATTAATACGCATTTAACTTTCCCCGCATTTTGTTTTAACTAATGTTAAACCAATACTTTTATCTGTGCTTTATTGTTATTTAATTGTTTTAACTCAGTGAGTATGTGTACATATATATATTGTTGTTTTAACTGTCTTAACCTATAGCTTGGATAAATTAGCTCCCTGGAGCTAGCGTTTTATGTATTGAAATTCCGAGGGTAAATAAAAATTTGTATTGTATTGTATTGTATTGTATTGTATGTAAACATCAATGGACAACAATTGTAACATTAAAACTATAATTTAGATTTTAGGGCGATACTTTTTGTTACAGTTGCAATTTAAAAGGAACACTGTTCTCTTTCTCACAGAGTAGATACATTTGGATCACTTATGATATAAATGTATACAAGAGCGTTACTATTGTATCTATATAAAATGACAAATTTGTTACATAATTGGGACAATGTTGTCAGCAGACGTCAACTCGCATACAAAAGATAGGACTAACGTACTCTAGTATAGTCTCAAACTATACGCAAATACCATTTTCGATTTCAAATAACCACGTTATATTATGATAATTTCCATATCTACATCCAACAAAAGACTAGCCAATTTAATTGCTGTATTACCCAAATAATGTCTAACTGGCAAGAAATTCCATTATGATTAAAATAGAGTATTGTATCTTTACCAAGATATATGAACGCTAACAAGTTACACAAGATGTGGTGAACAACAGCTCACATGTTCAACTTAAGCCTACAACAATGTCAGAAGTCGATATGACCCAAAATTAAATATACCGTCTCTCTCTCTCTCCGCCGCCTCCCATTGGCAGATACGCTCTTCTGGGTTGTCTCCCTTGGTCCACAAAGTTCAATATAGGTCACAAACAACTATAAATAATCGCCTTACTTGATATGTAGTAAATTGGCAGAGTACATCTTGAGCAAACTATATTCCCTAATATTCGCCGCCACAAATGACCCACCACATCAGGTAGCCTGGCCTTTCCGTTCAAACATATGGAAAATTCAGCATACATTCCCTACCATTTTTTCGAGATAAGGCCGCCAGAAATAGGATCATCCAGCCCGAAACCATGGCGGTAAATTTCGGAGGTGGCCAATCAAACTGGTCCAGATTTGTTTTCCGATTAAAATATGAAAAGGTGGTTTTGTTATGAGAGTCAAATATTATAGAAACATTTTAAAATACGCCAAAGACCAGTTCTGGCCTAATCAGGTATAATGGCCAATCAATGTTCGCCGGAAGTCAAGACCTGATAATAATCTTACACCCAGAAACTTCAATAGAGGTTTGTGACCTTCATCCAGTTCGTATATGAAAAGAGATATATAAATAATAACACAGTGATTTGATTTTCATTATCAACGTCCTCGACCCTACTTGGACCGAGCGGTTCTAAGATAAAGTCTAGGGCTTAACCGAAAAACAAACAATCTAAAACATAATTAACTCTTTCTCTACGCTTCCGTTGTATTTCTATTGTATCGTGTAACTTATGTCGTTCCCAAAGTTGTCTATCACTGCTTTCAAGGGAGGAATATGGTCGACAAGTCTGGCCTGAGATGATACAGAATGAAATTACGGGGGTAGAGGACGTTCATTTCCCGGCTCTTATGGGGCTACAACATGGTGATTTGTCAAACTTAAAATGGGACAAAAGTCAACAAAAGACACAACAGAACCATTTATGCGTTTTGCTGGTGGTTCTATAGTGTGATGGGACTAAAAAAAAATGGGCATTTTAGATTCAACAGTTGGAGGGTGCAAAGTGCCCCAAAGGTTGAAAATTATTCCTTTGGAATCCTCCAAAATTCACTTCTATTCACTTTTGACAAAAACAAATCTTATAAATGGCTAATAAATGAAACTCCAATAATGTTCCCCACGCCCACCCCGATTCCCCGCCCCCACCCTCTCCTGAAAATAGGACTGAAATGGCTCAGTTTATCTGTTATACCGCTAATATTTTCTAAGCAACTATGGTGTGCCCCTGTTTTTATTACATATTCAACAAGCAATATATGTGTTTAGTATATTATACAGCAAAATGGGGGAAAATTGACATTGAGAAGTTTCATTCATTGAGCATCAAAGAAGAAAAGATTAAAATTTCCCTATAATGTATTCAGTGTTATGGATTTCAAGTGGTATACATGCATTTGGCTGTCATATATTTTTAACGAGTATGGTGACCCCCTATTTTTTTTCATGGATCATCTTCTCCTCATCCGATGAAAAAATACTGAAATACTGAGGACCTCAACCTCAAGAAATGAACGCCCAAAAACCTATGGCCACTAGTATAACACATGTATATTTTAATACTGTTTTACCAGAAACTGAAAACTTCTATCATCTCAGGAACATATCATTAAATCTATGAATTTAATCCATGACGTCAATCAGATATTGTATTAGATTAAAGCATGGTAATCTGAAAGATACATTTTCAGGAGAAAGAAAATAATTTGTAGTGGTACAATGAGTGAACATGTATTCGAAAAACGAATACCAAATAACGATGTTTTATTCTTCGGTCGAGTCTGTATTTTTATTTAAGGAATTTTATACTATACTATAACGTCTGTAATTATTATTTGTACATGATGTACATTGTAATATTCCCTCAGTTTTATGTATGTCTGTTATCGTATAGTTTCGTTAATGCCATACTTTGTAAATGCAATGTCGAGCAATAAACATTTATAGATTGATTGATTGATTGATTATTTGGCTAAAACTGCATTCCATGGAAATAGACACGATTCCGTTCAGACAGATTGTTATGTTGGTCGTTAATATAAACCACCAATGAAAATAGTCCTACTGTATATAATTGTTAAAGATATAAAAAAAATATTTAGGACTACTCTTTCTTGTACCGGTATACCACCTTGGTGGTTTCAGAATAAAGAACTTAGAACATATTCAGACAGCGGAATTGATTGGGAATGATTTTCAACCAATTTCACGGAATATCAGTGCAAGAGAAAAGCATAATATTGGTTATACTTCAACTATACTTCATATTTATTTTACCAAATGTACTACCCATGCAACGAAATATTTGCGAGAAATGGATTGAACTTTGTCTTCCCGGTTTTTCAAGATAAATGGCGCTCGACCAGGAAGTCCTGGTGTTACCCGCTAGACTTTCGTGGTGTATCATAGGTATAGTTGGCAATTATATCAAACAAAATGAGCGTAAATAAATCAAATAATATTCAAATTCGTCTTCAACCGTCTTTTTTTCATGGGTGGAACTGATTTTGATCATAAAAACATCTTTTTTGAAGGGCAATATTTTCCTTTCTATTTTACCTCTGAAATAACTAGTAAACTGTACAAGTTACCGTAGCGCTATCAACATGAAATCGTAGAATTACATGTGCATATATATCGACATAACACTGTCCAAATCCGATCGAAATCCGACAAGTAGAAACGTAGATATTGCCAAGTTTGTACGAGGAAAAAAACACAAATTAAATTTTGACGGAATCATTGCGATGAGAAACGGATGATGCTTTCGCCGAGGTCCGCGCGCATAGCATTTAAACACGCGCTTTGTCAGCGATATAGATATAGATATTACATCTAATCTCGATTTTTCTCACATTGTCAAATCTAAATCTATATCATGAGTTTAATTTTTTGTTTAAACAAAATATGCATGTGCTATATTAGCCTTTTTAGTTCAGTTTTATATATATTTATTTTTTAGAAAGGGTCGTTAGGATTTTATTATTATTAAATTAATTGTGTTGGTCCATACATATGCTCCCTTCCTTTTATGTCTCTAACCTCACCATGACATTAAATAACGCATTTGGAGTTTGATTTTTCTACATATTTTTTAATCCATTACAAATCCGTATAGTTGGATATTTTAAATCAATATTTATGTTGTACATCAAACTCAATGCAACGACCTGGCGCGCATAATTTTATTAAATTGAAAGCGCCATTCAAATTAAACTAGTAGTAGTAGCGAGTGACATTCAGATAATTTCTCTTCAACTGAGTTAACCTTGTGTAGAAGTGAAGCTATTCAGATACAAAGATGGCAGATGCAGCACCCGCCGCTCCCGTTGTCCAGAAAGTCAAGGCAAAGAAGGCCAGCAAGCCGAAGAAGCCAGCAGCTCACCCTAAATACATTGAGATGGTAAAAGCTGCTATCGCCAGTTTGAAGGAGAGAGGAGGTTCATCTCGACAGAAGGTCCTCAAGTACATCATGGCCAACTACAAAGTCGGAGATGAGAAATCCGTCAACTCTCATCTTAAACTCGCCTTGAAAAGTGGCGTCAAGAGTGGACTATTGAAGCAGAGCAAGGGAACCGGAGCCGCCGGATCATTCCGCCTGGGAGAGGCCGCCAAGAAAGCCCCAGCCAAGGCAAAGAATCCCAAGAAGCCGGCAAATAAGAAACCAGCAGCCAAGAAACCCAAGACAAAGAAAGCAAAATCACCAAAGAAGACCGCCGCCAAGAAACCAGCTGCCAAGAAGCCCAAGGCCGCCAAACCCGCTGCCAAGAAATCTCCAAAGAAGGCCACCAAAAAACCAGCCACAAAGAAACCAGCTGCCAAAAAACCAGCGAAGAAGACTCCAAAGAAGACTGCCAAGAAGCCAGCAAAGAAGTAAACTTCTGCGAGTTTTCACTTGCACCTCAATGGCCCTTTTCAGGGCCAACCAAAATACTTCAAAAGAGCTTTCAACAATTGCACATTTGTCTTTCTCTTTTAGTGTACAAGGCATGCCTGAACATGGAGACTACACACTAGAGCTATATAAGTTTTAACAAGCCCTGTCAAAACTTGGCTCTTGGAAATGTTGGTTCTGTTGATCGGCTAAGGAGTCTATTTTTTTGGTTGCTGTTGCCACGCCCCCTTACCCCATATCAGGAATGTTCTATCATTTTTTTTCTGGAATGTATACTTTATAAATTTCCTATTTTTTAAAGTCATATTTAAGGAAATTCGCGTAATTTTTAAAGGGAAATATTTTCAGGCAACGTTTGTTCAGTATATCTTGTTATACCTATATCTTGGGCTTATATTCCCAAAACGTTCTAACCATGCAGGAAAGGGTTGTCCTCCATATATCATTGGTGGGAGGAATACATTTTCTGGTATCGAGATTTCTTTTACACCTGTATCAGTTTCTTTTCAAGCCTTTTTTCACCGTCGTTCGATATACCAAACATGGTATGCAGACATCAATCTACAGTACTCGCATATGATGACTATTTTCATGATCATATACTATATCTTAATTTAGTTTGATTGGATATATCCAAAGACAACGGTGTGATTTTCGCAAGTGTTGATTCTATTTTCATCTTAACAATACAATTAGCTTAATATAAATACACATTCGAGTTTCCAAATTTAATATTATTGTACTAAACCTTCCATTGGCAGATACGTTCTTCTGGGTTGTCTCCCTTGGTCCACATTGTTCAATAGAGGTCACAAACCACTAAATAATCGCCTTAATTAATATGTAGGAAATTGGCAGCGTACATCCTGAGAAAACTATATTCCCTAATATTCGCCGCCACAAATGACCCACCACACCAGGTAGCCTGGCTTTTCCGCTCAAACATATGGAAAATTCAGCATACATTCCCCTCTACTTTTTGGAAATAAGACCTCCAGAAATAGGATCATCCAGCCCGAAACCATACGGCAAATTTCGGCGGTGGTCAATCAAACAGGTCCAGATTTTTTCTCGATTAAAATATGAAAAGGTGGTTTTGGTATTTGAGAGTCAAATATTATAGAAACATTTTAAACACGTCACAGACCATTTCTGGCCCAATCAGGCATAATGGCCAATCAATGTTCGCCGGAAGTCAAGTCCTGATAATAATCTTACACCCAGAAACTTCAATGGAGGTTTGTGACTTACATCCAGTTTGTATATGAACATGTATTCACACATTCCCATCCGACGAATATATAATGGCAGTGAAATACACAGAGGAAACGATAAAATAGATACATAATAACGCAGTGATTTGATTTTCATTATCAACGTCCTCGACCCTACATGCGAGCCGTTCTAAGATAAAGTCTTCAAGTCTTTGGGCTTAACCAAAAAAATAAAAAATCTAAAACATAATTAATTGCTTTTTCTACGCTCCCTTAGTATTTCCATTGGTAATTGACCCCTCGCCCCCCCTGTTACTTGTGTAATGACGATTCAAAATTTCTCTATCACTGCTTCCAAGTGAGGAACATGGTCGACAAGTCCGGCCGGAGAGGATACAGAATGAAATTAAGGGAGTAAAGGACGTTCATTTCTGTGGTCTTGGTGATTTGTCACATTTTCTCAAACAAGCTGTATTTCCTACCAAAAGTACCCAGACATCTTAAAATGGGATAAAGACACAACAGAACCATTTATGCCTGTTTACTGGTGGTTCAATAGTGTGATAGGACTCACCAAAAAATTGGCATTTTAGATTCAACGGTTGGAGGGTGCAAAGTGCTCCAGAGGTTGAAAATTATTCCTCTGGAATCCCTCAAAATTCAGACCTGTTCACTTTTAACAAAAACAAAACTTGTAAATGGCTAATAACTGAAACTCCAATAATACTCCCCACGCCCACCCCTTCTGAAAATAGGACTGAAAAGGCTCAGTTCATCTGTTATACAGCTAATATTTTCTAAGAAATTATGGTGACCCTCTGTTTTTATTACATATTCAACAAGCACTATATGTGTTTAGTATTATTCATTGAGCATCAAAGAAGAAAAGATTCAAATTTCCCTATGTATTCAGTGTTATGGCTTTCAAGTGGTATACATGCATTTGGCTGCCATATTTTTTTAACGAGTATGGTGACCCCCTATTTTTTCATGGATCATCTTCTCTTCACCTGATGAAAAAATACTGAAATACTTAGGACCTCAAGAAATGAAAGTCAGTAGTAGGGAGCAAGCAAAAAAGGTCTTTGTGCACTTAAACTTGTGGAGGTGGCAGAGGTCAAGTACACTATAATTCCGGCAAAGGTCAAGTGGTTGCCATGGTGACGTCACTTCCAACATTTGCGGGATGTATTCCTCCGGCGTGATGCGGTCATGTCTGGCGGTGATGCGGTCTGCCTCCGCGGACAGAAAGTAGTCCCAAATACGCGGGTTTTCGTGAGAATCATTGGCAATGTTCGGCAATCTCCGGGAATATAATGTTCGGTCATCCTCGGCAATGTCCGGGAATATAATGTCCGATCATCTCCGGCCCTCTCCGGGACAATAGATAGCCTTTATCTACCCTTCCGAAACATCCATGGTATTTCACAGGGTCCCCGACAATATTGCCATCTATTTGTCCATGTTAAATGACCAGTGGGAAACCCTCAGTTTCTTTATACAGTGGCAGAAGGTAAACATTCTCGTCTCGCGAGACTCCCTACTGCGAGAAAGAGTCTCACGTGTAAATGGGAGCCATCCCCCCAAAATTTGGGGGGTGAGTAGGCGGCGTATGATTTTTACCGTCTGTATCCGGCTTGTCATTGACCTGCTGACTCCGCCGAGTTAGAAGCGAATTGCTAAACATAACGTGGGCTATATAATTGGAAAATGACTCTTTCCGTTTCGGAGCATATCAATCGCGAACAAATTATTGTCGGTATGTATACTTGGCCGTGAAAGCGAGTTATCTAATACAGGAAGTAGTTCGTACAGTTCCGATCCATTATCAAAGAGAGCCGTGAGTAGTATACAAAACGCAATCGGATATAGCGTCCACCCGGATGTAACTATGACGTCACAATTGGTGGTATGTAAGCGTGATTCTGATTGGTGGATGGCGGCTGGATGGGGCGGTTGGGGCGGTGCGCATGGGTGATGAGGGGGCGTGGCCTATGAGTGCACTCATTGACACCGGTGTGAGTGGGTGGGTTCAAAATGGCGGCTTGTAGTTGTGTGTTATGGGTGGTGTGTTTCAAAATGGTGGACAACTTCACTTGTCTCACCCCTCATTTGCATATTTTCAAAATGGCGGCTTGTAGTTGTGTGTTAGGAGTGGTGTGTTTCAAAATGGTGGACAATTGCACTTCTCTCACCCCAGCCCTCATTTGCATATTTTCAAAATGGCGGCTTGTTTGTGTGTGTTAGGGGTGGTGTGTTTCAAAATGGCGGCCTGTTGTCCACTGAAAATATGCAAATGAGGTCTTTGGGTTTTTCCAAAATGCAAATGAGGGGTGAGACAAGTGCAATTGTCCACCATTTTGAAACCGACCACCCCTAACACACAAAAACAAGCCGCCATTTTGAAAATATGCAAATGAGGGCTGGGGTGAGACAAGTGCAATTGTCCACCATTTTGAAACACACCACCCCTAACACACAAAAACAAGCCGCCATTTTGAAAATATGCAAATGAGGGGGGGTGAGACAAGTGCAATTGTCCACCATTTTGAAACACACCACCCCTAACACACAACTAACAAGCCGCCATTTTGAAAATATGCAAATGAGGGGTGAGACAAGTGAAGTTGTCCACCATTTTGAAACACACCACCCCTAACACACAACTACAAGCCGCCATTTTTATTGTTTATTATCCCTTCCAATGTTGACGGTGGATATAAAAGGAGTCGATTTTTAGGGAAAGGGGTGTATTCAATCTGCCTTACCAGTGTGCTTCTTTCTGAATTATAAACGGGTGTCATTTTACAATACATCTCACCGCTGGTAGAATTTTTAGTTCCAATTCATCTCAGATAAATCGCGGCTTGTAGTTGTGTGTTATGGGTGGTGGGTTTCAAAATGGTGGACAATTTCACCTGCCCCATCCACAGCCCTCATTTGCATATTTTCAAAATGGCGGCTTGTTTGTGTGTGTTAGGGGTGGTGTGTTTCAAAATGGCGGCCTGTAGTTGTCCACATTATGCAAATGAGGTCTTTGGGTTTTTCCCCAAGGGTGGCTTAATTTTCAAAATGGCGGCTTGTTTGTGTGTGTTGTGGGTGGTGTGTTTCAAAATGGTGGACAATTGCACTTGCCTCACCCCAGCCCTCATTTGCATATTTTCAAAATGGCGGCCTGTTGTTACTGAAAATATGCAAATGAGGTCAATTGGCTATAAAAGGAGTCCATTTTTAGGGAAAGGGGTGTATTCAATCTGACTTACCTGACCTGACCAGCTTTCCCACTACACATGTATGTCAATCAGTTTCCCACTACACATGTATGTTTATTATCCCTTCCAATGTTGACGATGGATATAAAAGGAGTCGATTTTTAGGGATAGGGGTGTATTCAATCTGCCTTACCTGACCTGCCTGCCTGCCTCCCTGCCTGCCTGCTTCCCTGCCAGTCATCCAGCCAGCTTGCCTATCCGCTTGAATGAGACGAAAAGCATGAGACGTGGAGAAGATTTCCCCTTGGACCCAGCAGCATCTCCGGTTGAAGTCTTGCCTGAAGACGAGCGTGTCAGTGACATTTTGAAAATGACACATCATCCTATCCGTGCTCCTGTAATACTCCCTCCGTGGTTGCTTCGTCGAAAAGGCCTGTATTCATTAACAGCAGGAAAAAAGGGGGCCTACAAAGACCGGAAATGTCTGTTTCGGTGTTTGGCCGTGCATCTGGACGAGTGTGACCCCCAGGCTTGTGACACAGTGGCCGATGGCTATTGGGAGGAGTATTTAGAGCAGCAAGACGTGGATAAGCGGCACTTCCGTGGAGTTCCCTTTAAGAATTTGGATGACGTGGAAAGACTGTTCGATATTAATATCTTTGTTTATCGATTACGATGCGAGGAGGAGGATACATTTGTGGCTGAATTGGTTCGTCGATCCACAGAACGGTATGCTGCTACCATGAAAGTCAATGTGTTAGATGACAATGGCGTGAGTCATTTTTCGCTCATTACCAATATGAGCCTGTACGCTCAGTCTTTCAGTTGTGCCCAATGCCATCGTGTGTTTAAAAAGTCTTACAACTTACATCGCCACGAGAAAATCTGTGACAACAGTGTCAAGCGAGTATAGCCGGGTGGAGTGTATCATAATGCACCTACTATTTTCAATGATGAATTCAAACAAGTCTTGTTGACGAACTATTGAGAACAAGTGTTGAAAAAACATTTATTGATCTTGAGAGCGTATAATTGTATTAAAAAATTCAGAGTTTTTTGACTGTTAATTGTATTAAAAAATTCAATACTCAGATATAATTGTATTAAATTCAATACCCTTGTGAATACGTTCATTCTGTGTTAAATGCTTCACTTTGATACCTTACTCGACCCGATCGGTCCACTAGGGGCTCTCCTAGCTCCAAAAAGGCTATTTTCATACCCTTCGACCGCCGCGCATGCGCAGAATGCCGATAGTTCAATCCCACACCCAGCCCATTAAATGCCCCTTCACCTAAGCTTCAATTTGACACCTCACTCGACCCCGTGGGTCCATTTTAAAATTTTGGCTATGCTAGCTCCAAAACGTCTATAGGGTGATAATTTACACCCTTTTTTTTCATTAATTTCAATTTTTAATTGTTAAAAAAACATAGAAAATGAAAAAGATTTTTTTTGCCTCCATGAATCTTTTTTCCCCTTTTTATTAAATTTAAAAAAAAAAAAAAAATCCCTCCCCCTCCTCCCCCCTCCCCCCCTCCCCCTCCCCTTGTCTCCCAACTAATTATATTAATTAATGGGGAGAGAGAAAAAAATCTGTGTATATATATAAGAGAGATCAGTCCTCACAAGGACTCTTTGATATCGGACCGGGTTGTTTGTTTTGTTTTTTTGGTGTTGCTAATAAAAATTAAAAATATAGGGTGGGGCTGTAATGCTTTTGAAATTTATGTGGCAGTTAGAAGCTTGCTCTTTCGAAGCAATTGTTTCGTTCTGAAAAGAACGTTTATTATTTGATATGGTGTTTTTATTCACCAGGGCAGTTTTCCTGTCTACTGCCCCGTAGTCATCTCTGGGGAGTAGCCTACTTCCATCTCACTCACAGAGAAGTATTCGTAGGGGTTGTGAAATCCCCGCATCACTGCCATGTCGTCCTCCAGGGAATGGGATGGTGGCACATCTTTCCGGGCCGCTGTTGCCGGAACAGGGTAGGGGAGTCCATTGAAATATATGGTGTCGTTTTCCAACTGATGAGGGGTGGAGGGTGGTTGATCATCCCGGGGCGCTGTTGAAGCCGGTGGCTGTAAACAAATCTGCTCCCCACGTATATTTTCCAATACAGCACCCCGGGATGGCTCGGGCGATGTTGTTGCCACGGCTTGCTTCATCTTCTTCTGCTTTCTCCGCAATAACCTCTTCGTCTCATAGCTTTTTCTTCTCATTTTGGCTTCTCTGTGTATATTGTCAAATTTTTTTGTGGTAATCCGATTCCAGAGGGGGAAGTATATATAGACAATGCGCGGACGGCAGCGAAAGCGGTCCCATTTTTTTCCATATTTCCAGGCCATGAAAAATTGGCGTGTGTTTCTTTATGAATTATAAACGCGTATCATTTTACAATCATGGGTGAGCCCCCGTAGAATTTTTAGTTCCAATTCATCTCAGATAAATCAGGGACTCGTATTAAAAATTTCAGCCGTCTACCCCTTGACTGTGCCCTGATTTTAAATTTTTTAGCGGGTTTTCGAGACGTCATGTTCGCGTGCGAAAATACAGAAAACCCGGACCATTAAAAATAAATTAATTTTCTGGATTAAAAATAGAGCAAGTCTATCACTTATCTCTCGATACGAGTACCCTGAAAATTCCAGCTCGTTTCGTTCATGAGAACTGTAGCAAATCAAGAAAACAGTGCCTTCATTTACGGGAAGAACGCACATTCTGCGCAGTTGGCGGGCCAATTTTCGTGGCAACAGAGTTGCGGCCCCTTGGTTAAAAATCGAAAAGTGCAGGTTATCAATTTATGCTGTTTGATAATTTATTAAATGTGTTTGTCGTATGAATTACATTGTTTTATTAAGGTAACATTATGAAAAGGATGTGGGCTACCTATTTGAGTCATTGATTCCGTGAATTAACGGTTCCTTAAATTTATAAGCTGTGTCATGCGTACTAGGGGTACACACTTTATCATTTAAAAAAACCCTTCACGTACGTATAGCTTCTATTACCTATATACTATGGCTTGGCAAGCATCGGGTTTCACTCTCTCACAGCCCTATGGTTTGATCTGATAATTATTAGGACTTGATATTCTAGTCCAGCAATGCACTAATTTTATTTTTTATCCTCGTATGAGTCCAGACTCTTAATTGATGCACTCGGGAAGCGTCTAAAAAATTAATTGCAGTGTTAAATTAATTATTTTGCCCAGGGTATGCGTATTTTTTATTTTTACAATGAAAAATTAGCCAGAATCGATCTATATAAATTTTTGTCGGGCTAGTATTTTTGTCATTCTTCATTATGGCATCGCCGGGCAAAGAGCTCGCGTTCTTTCAAGTGACGTCGAAAGTAATTCTTATCGTGTACGAGCATGAATTGCACCTTATCGAGGAACATCCGATCGAAGTGAAATTAGCTTTAAGCCTTGCCGGGTGGACGCTATTGACACGTGTGTTACAAGGCCAAGAACCCGAAGTCGATTTTTTGCCTGTCGGCGTCGATGTGTACCTGCGGCGGTGTAGAGAGGATTCATTTTTTCCCCGGTTAGAACAGTGTCGCGGTAGCGGTATTGTACTTTGGCCAGCATTATGGGCGGCACTGAAAGCTATCATTACCGAAGTTGACGACGTACTATACCCGGAAACCCAATCCATCATTACCCGTACGCTCACCCGGGATTGTACCATAATAATATACCCTGATCGCATCGACCTCATTGATGATGATTCGCGCTGCTGGTGCGTACCTGAACCCGCCCGTATCACATTATCTCCCGAAGGCTGGACTACCTTGAAACTTGTGTTATTCGGTGATTTGGACGGCGATAGTATTTACCTGGATCACGATGTATACATTTTTCGCGGCCCTTATTTTGCCCGATTGATCTCTCTCAAACGAGGCGGATTTACGCTGGATCCCGATCTGTGGACAGCTTTGCAACAAATAGTTCCTGTGGTCGATAAAGTATTCTCTGCACACGACCCGCCTCTCACAGAATAAGCCCTATAAATACCAGGGAAAGAGACAGAGTGTGTATCATTTACCGTTGGACATTGAGAGCAAGCATGTCGCTACCACTACGAGCCATCTTGCCTCTTACACCTAGTGTGCGGTTATACGTTTATGCAGATAAAGTCAAACTGGCGAAAGACGATCTAGCTATTTACTGGACACCCGCTGAAATGCTATGGAATCCGGTGACACTACAGCGTGATGGGTGGAATAAATTTAAACGGGTATTGAGCGGAGAATTGGACGGAGAGCTCATCCATCTGGATAATGCCATGTACGTTTATACCCTACCAACCCTGCGCATACGTCTAGGCCGGTATAAAGAGCCATCGCGCAGTATCAGCCTAACTCCTTCTGTGTTGGAAGCCTTGAAGAAAATAATGCCTATTGTAGACCAGTTATTGTCTCCGGACGATCGATCACCTGAGCAATTAGCGTGGGTTCGTGCTATAGAAGACGCGTTCGCTGAACCGCATGAAACACGACATGAGGCAGAATTTTGTTTCTGTAAACCAGCTACTACTACAGCCGGGGAAAAAAGGCCTATGTGTAAAGAATGCACAGCGGCTAGAGAGTCAGTGTCACCCTATGAAGAGATCGACACGGACGGGGGCGAACAAAGTCCGTGATGCGGCGGCGGTCGGGAAAAAAGGAGACGTCTATTAACAAAGTATTAACTGATTTGTATTATAATCCGACGAGCCCCGCTGCCTATAGTGGTGTGGGGGCATTGACTCGAGCGGCCCAAGGTATCAGTCAAAGTGAAGTTCGAGACTGGTTAAAAACCCAAGATACGTACAGTTTGCATCGAGCTGCCCGACGTCATTTTCGTCGTAACCGGGTGATCGTGGGCGGTATAGACGCGCAATGGCAGGCGGATTTAGTCGACATGAGTCGATTTGCACCTCAAAATGATGGACACCGGTACATATTGACCTGTATCGATATTTTATCCAAGCATGCCTGGGTCCTTCCCGTTCGTACCAAAACAGGAGAGAATCTCATAGCCGCGTTCCAGCAGATTTTCAAGACGGGGCGCAAACCTCTTTATTTACAAACGGATGAAGGCACAGAATTTCTCAACCGATCCTTTCAAGCCTTTCTTAAGAAAAAGAAGGTATTTTTTTTTCACACGTACAATGAGACGAAAGCATCGGTAGTGGAACGCTTTAATCGGACCTTCAAAGGACGCATGTACAAATATTTTACTGCTCAAAACACGCGACGCTACCTGGATGTACTCTCTCAACTGGTCCAAGGCTACAATCGGGCCTATCATCGCAGTATCCAGCGAAAGCCCCTTACTGTGACAGAACGGAACGAACATCAAGTACGTGCTACGCTGTACTCCTCCAGTCCACCATTGACGGCACCCCGTTACAAACGGGGAGATGTAGTGCGCATTAGTAAAGTGAAAGGACAATTTGAGAAAGGGTATTTACCGAACTGGAGTGACGAACATTTTGTCATCGTGCGCCATAAACCTCGACAACCCCACGTCTATCAACTGGAAGATCTACATGGAGAGAGACTGCAAGGCACGTTTTACGAGGCAGAATTACAACCCATAGTGAAAACATCGAAAGACTACTACACGGTGGAAAAGATTTTGAAAACGGAACGTCGACGTGGGATTCCCTATCATTTCGTCAAATGGCAAGGCTGGCCTCGTTCGTTTAATTCCTGGGTGTCCGGCCGTGACATGAAACGTCTATAAATTCTAACGCCTATCACCACCCGCCTTCAGTATAGGATTTGTACCATGGATAGTACACGTCTACCCTTACTGTTACGAACTCGAAAAGCACAAGTCGGTACTGTGTTGTGTCTAGTCGTGGTTCTGGGTACGTTATTTACCGGTGTGTTCTACGATTTATCGTACGTGATATCCTGTTTCAACAACCTGCGTTCTCCATCAGTCACCACGACCACGACGACCCCACTGCCTACACCAGCCAAGACGTCAAGGGTCCGTCACGTCTCAACGCAGACACCCACCACATCGTCTACTCCAGCCATTACGTTACCCCGCTACATCCAGCCAACGACCACGACGATCAGTACTACAACTCCACATCATCCTCCATCATCATCCCTGAGAAGCGAGCCTTCCACTCTACCCTCTAGTACCACTACTACTACGACGCCGCTAAACAGATTTGAAGTGGATCCCCGTGAATCACACCGTTTACCCCGACAACGGTATCCCTTCGAGTACTATCCCCTGCGCCAGCCCCGACAACTGGGGAGGGCTTCTAAACGGCAAATCATCCCCTAAAGAAATGGACCCACGATGGCAGCATCCATTCACGTGCCTCATCGCTGGACCGACCGGGTCAGGAAAAACACACTTTGTTCAACGTCTCATCCAACATGGGTCAGCCCTGATTTCACCCCCTCTAGCTCGTATCCTGTGGTGTTATGGCGCTTGGCAGCTCGCGTATGAGGCACTGGCCCGTGTCCCCGGACTCACCTTAGTGGAAGGCTTACCGCCTGAAGATACACCCCAAGACACTTTGGTAGTGGTCGACGATCTCATGACGGAAACGGATAGTCGAATCACCCGTCTCTTTACCAAAGGCAGCCATCATCGTCGATTGAGCATTATCTACATCGTACAGAATCTCGTCAGTAAAAACAAAGAGCACCGGAACATTAGTTTGAATGCTCAGTATGTGGTGTTATTCAAAAACCCCAGAGACGCTTCCCAAATTACCCACCTGGCTCAACAGATGTACCCTAAAAACACGGCCTTTGTACGAGAAGCCTTTGAAGATGCGACCCAACCTGCTCACGGCTATCTACTCATCGACTTGAAACAAGACACGCCCTCTACCCTGCGATTGCGTACCCTGATTTTTCCCGGCGAGATACAGACGGTGTACACCCCCAAATAAAAGAGGATAAAAGAGGATAAAAGAAGAAGACAACGTACTCGAGCCCTCATTCTGTCATCATGTCTGCACGCGTACGCAAGCACGCAGCGACCTTGCGCGTATTACGCAGCGCGCCACCGGAGGTGGGCCGGGCCCTGGTGCGCGGCGCGGA
Organism: Hanleya hanleyi; assembly: GCA_036873755.1. Taxonomy (NCBI): domain Eukaryota; kingdom Metazoa; phylum Mollusca; class Polyplacophora; order Lepidopleurida; family Hanleyidae; genus Hanleya; species Hanleya hanleyi. The sequence continues at coordinate 24,483 of JAVTVY010042598.1, forward strand.
TGCCGACTTGGTCCGGTGTTTGTGTGAAGTGGCTCATAATGTATTAAAAGGCAATGTTCCACTCAGTCCTCTGCAGAAAGGGAAATTGCAACGGCACAAGGCGGGTCTCCGAACGTTGGTCAAGAAGACGGGCAGTGTCAAGAAAAAGAAACAGGTGTTACAGCGAGGTGGATTTCTTGGCGCACTTCTCGCTCCCTTAGCCGCTACTGTACTGGGCCCGTTACTCGGGTCCATCTTGGGAGGACGCTAAAAACATGGACCATACGAAAAAAATGATGCTGGTCGAACCTCGACTGTTACAGAGTTTGCAATCCCCCTATCCCGTCCCGGCCACAGTGCAACAACTCCAGTCTCTGGATGAAGAGATGAATAGTATACTCCAACGTCGACTGCCCGATCACGAGAAAATTCAACTCTACCATCATACGCTGAACCAGTACCAGACGTTTATGGATCAATATAGAGGAAGGAGTACACAACCACTACCACCCAACCACCACGCCCACTACATCCCTACCACCACCACCACTACCGTCATCCTCGGCCTCACCTGAGCTGGAACAGGAAGTATTGGCCAGTGTGCCTAAAGCCTACAAGACCAAGGCCCGTTTATTGTTGGATCGGGTGAAACAGAATGCCGATATGGATTGGAATGCGGAAGGAAACCTACTGATTCGCAACCAAGTGGTGCCGGGGTCTCATATCACGGATTTAATCAACGATATGGTGCGTTCTCGCAAACACTCTAATCCACCGGGCTGGGAAGCCTTTGCTCAGGGGTTAAAAGACACGCACACCCCTCAAGAATTGGTAGGAAATCGTGAACTCTGGAAGTGGATGCAAGCCCCCTCTCGACGTCTCCCCCCTACCCGGGAACGTAGTGAATGGCAACCGCACACGCCACCCAAAACACCCGCACGGCGGCCACCTACTTCGTCACCTGTTTGGATGCAAGCTCCCTCTCGACTTCCCCTATCTGGGAACGTGGTGAATGGCAACCGCACACGCCGACCAAAACACCCGCACGGCGGGTACCTACTTCGTCACCCCTTTTACCACGCCATCCCCTGCAAAGCCCCAGAGCTAAGTCACCGCGACGGTCACAACGCCGAGGTCAGGCGCCCAAGGCCTGGGAGCCCTATTAAAGCCCGGTGCAGAAGCCAGAAAGTTCAGTCGTCATGTTTTACCTGACGTTGCCCAGTAATAGCTCATTCGACGTGTTTCCTGGCAACACCTTGACCAAGTATGTCACGCAATTACCCCAACCGTTACATTTACCGGGACGCTGGGAATGTGGACTGGTGGATATTCAATACCCTTACTCATGGTACAACGTACAAGACGGAGAAGTATGGTACGAAGTGACCTACGAAGATAAAGTCTACAAACTCATTCTCCCCCAAGGCCAATACGATACGCCGCAGACGTTCATACAGGGTCTGAATGGCTTGATGGAGTACAAGGCCCTAAAGTTCAGCACGGGTGATGCAACACGCCTGATATCCTTGAACATCAAGAGAGAGATATTGTTCGATGTCAATGTACACAACGACAGGAGCTCTATCATGCTGACCGAAAACGCGAAGGTGAAACTCAGTCCTACACTACAGCAAATGTTAAGGATGCCTTTCAGCGTCTACAAGGGGTCCACCATTGTCAACGGGGATTATTTGATGGATATGAAAGTAGGTATGTACGCACTGTACGTCTACTCGGACGCCGTGGACAGCCATATTGTGGGTGATGTGAACACACCTCTGTTACGGGTGGTGTCCATTACCAAGACGTATGGCGAACAAGCCACCGAGAGTTTCAACCATATCATGTACCTGCCCGTACGCCATACCGATATCAACACGATCACGGTGGATATAAGAGATGACAGGGGACGGCCGATCCCATTCGAACGAGGAAAAGTGGTGCTGACACTTGCTTTCCGACAAGCTCGCTCTCCTCACTTCGTATAATGTACGTGCCTTACCAGTGCCATACACCCAGCTATGCCGACTACTACAAGAAACAAACGGGGGGAAACTTGCCCGTGTTTAGCGGAGCACGCATGCAACGCGGTCACGGATTGGGGAACATTCTGGGCAGCATTGTGAAAACGTTTTTACCCATGGTGACACGGGGTGTGAAAGCGGTGGGAAAACAAGCGGTACGCAGTGGATTGCAGGTGGCCGGTGATGTGATGGAAGGCACAGCACCCCGACAAGCCTTGAAACGCCGGGCTAAAGAAGCGGGCAGCGTCTTGATCGCCAAAGCCCTTAAAAGACAAAGACCGACACTGCCCCCATTCATTCAACGTCCAACACCCCAGAGGAGAAGGACTACGCCCCAGAAGAAGAAAAAGAAGAGAAGTAATAGTAGGAGAGACATCTTCGCATAATGGCATTCATTCACTCCGAGTCGTGTCCGTCTACCAACAGTGAATTGGATTTGTGGACTATTCCACCTACCCAAACGAGTATAGCCGAAGGACGTTGGGTAGAACATCGACCCCTGGCTAGCCTGACGGGAGTGGGCCCCGTGGAATTTTCCATTGAAAACAGAGATACGGCCTACCTGGATTTAGCCCACACCTACTTGTACGTGAAAGCCAAAATAGCGAAAATGGATGGAACGGACATAGAGGCCGATAAAGTAGTAGGCCCGGTGAATCTTTGGCTGCACTCTTTGTTCCAACAGGTGGATATAGGTCTGAACGATAAACTCATCAGTACGTCCACCAATACGTACCCGTACCGAGCCTACATGGAAACGCTGTTGTCGTACGGTATTGATGCCAAAGAATCACACTTACAAGCTGAGCTGTACTTCAGGGATAGACCCGGACACATGGACACCATAACCGGTAACAATGCTGGGTTCACGGCACGCAAAGCACTGGCAGCCCAAAGCAAGTCCATCGATATGATGGGACGACTGCACGCCGATCTGTTCATGCAAGACCGCTACATGATGAACGGTGTAGCCATCAAGATCAAGTTGATCCGGTCCTTACCCAAGTTCGCCTTAATGGCCGGTGGAGAGGGCGATATCGATTACCAGATCGTCATTGAAGATGCAGCCCTGTTTGTCCGTACGGTAGATTTGCAACAGGGCGTGTTGCTGGGTCACATGGAAGCCTTAGCGAAAAAACCAGCCCTATACCCCATCCGACGCGTACAGACCAAGGTGTTCTCTGTGCCATCAGGTACGATGATGGCCAATCGTGAAAATTTATTTCTAGGGGATCTGCCTAAACGTCTTACCCTGGCGTGTGTGACCAACACCGCATTCAATGGAAATTGGGCTGAGAATCCGTTCAGATTTCAACATTTCAACATTAACTTTGTGGCACTGCACGTGGCCGGCCATCAAATTCCAGCCCGGCCATTACAACCGGACTTTACTAACGGAAACTATGTGCGGACCTACCTGAACCTGTTTACAGCCACAGGACAAAACAACCAGGACGAAGGCAATACCATCAGTCGAGACGACTTTATGAAGGGGTACACATTGTTCGCCTTTGACCTCACCCCCACCTTGGAACACGATCATCAACTGGCTTTGCTCAAGAAAGGAAACCTACGGTTGGAACTGCGTTTCGCCCGCCCTCTACCCAGTACCATTAACGTGATTTGCTACGCCGAGTTTGATAACGTCATCAGCGTGGATCACCAAAGAAACGTGCTGTGTGACTTCGCCAGCTAAGATGGATACAGAGCAGCTGATGAGCATACTCCAGCGAGATCCCAAGATCCCCTTTCGAGGTGTGTTTCCACGCAATGTGTTGCCCACCCACTCTATCACCCCAGCAGCCTACATCCTGAATACAGACACGAGGAATCGACCCGGTGAACATTGGATAGCTGTGTACGTGGACACCCAAGGCCAAGGCGAATACTTTGATTCCTACGGACTTGCACCCCTCCATACCGATTTGGTGAAATTCATGGACGTCTCTACGACAGAGTGGCGTTGGAATACGCAAAGATTACAAGGCCCCTTGAGTAGTGTGTGCGGACAGTACTGTGTGTTTTATCTCACTCACCGGAGTAGAGGACATTCTATGTCTACCATTGTACATATGTTTGATGATTATTGTCAAGCCGAAGACCGTGATGTCCTCGTCTATGACTGGACGGCCTCTCGTTTTAATGTGCATGCTCCATTTCTCTGGTTAACTTAAAAAATGTACTGCGCGTGCGCGCGCAGACCCCTTGTTTATTATTGTTATGACGTTGTTGTTCTGACGTTGAATAAAAGATGAAAAAAACACAATGATGGGTTTTGACTTTCTCTTTTTATTTAAGTCAACAAGAAAGGATTAGACTATACAAATAGAATACAGGGTACACATAGTAGGGGTTAAGGTACAAAAAGTTCTGCCAGGAGTAGGATTCGAACCTACGACAGCATTTGCCGACCAGCACTTAATACCGGCGCCTTAGACCACTCGGCCATCCTGACTTTTACATTTGTGTATCCACAGTTATAGGTCGACATTTACAAGTCCAAGTAAGTGGTGCTCACACCGTCGGCCAATACTTTTCGTTTGGGATAAAAGAAAGTAAAGGCGTCTCGTTGCTGGATATAGGTGCGCATCTGGTGGTCCACCACCCGGAATCCTCGGTTAGTCCCACTCGCACTGGCCTGGCTTTGCAACACGCCCAGGTAGAGAGCTTTGTCGATGTTGGGATCGCGCCGGCTCACCCCTTTACAACTAAATTTATTTTCCTCTCCTCCATCTCCTCCGTAACAGTAGTAGGTCTTAGAGGAGAGCGCAATCATAGCATCTCCGCTCCACTCCAGCTTGAAGAGCCCGGGTGTCCGCTTGTCGTAGGTGTAGTGATCGCGTCGGGGTAGCCATTGGTCCCGTTCCGCTTCATACTGTTCCCGTAACTCGGGTTTGACGAGTGACTCCCAGTCCGGGTGGGAAACGGCCATGTAGGCCGAATCTGTGTCCATTTCCATGAGTTGCCAGTCTGAGGGATTAAAATACACACCCATAAAATCATAGATGAATTCCAGCATCCTCAGCTTGGCCACCTGATAGACCATACATCCAATCTGCAGGGGTAAATTGTACCGGATAGTCTTCTTGGCTGAAGTGACTTCATAGGTGTCGTCATCGATCACCTCCACGGACCGAAACAGAGGAGAATTCACTTTTTTGCGCGCTTGGGTAGTCGTACAAATGTTCACGTTGACGTGCTTATCCTGGTTCGTTACGGTTTTTCCGTAATAACCATTGCCAGTGAGTTTCCAAGATTCAGCGATGATGGCCTGACTCGGGTATTCATCACCTTGACGACGGGCCTTCGTCACGAGGTCCGCATTCTCGGCAAAACAAGCCTCAGGTACGTACTGTATTACCTGATATATTTGAGTAATTTCCAAACCGTGGTTCATGTACCACTGCAGTAAGGGGGTGCCCAGCAAGATTTTCTCGCCCCACATACTTCCAATCAACATGCGGCGAGGTTTAGGCAAACACTCGTGTTGCTCCGCATAGGCGCCCATGGTCTCTCCAATGTCAGCCCGACCCACCAGCGTGTTCTTGAAGATAGGCGGACACTGGGCGAAGAGGGGCTTGAGAGTGTCGGGAACATGCAAATCACATTCTACAAAGCCGTACAGCTGTCCCGAACGAATGGCGTCCAACATCTGGGGCAGACTCAGCAGTCGCCGACGACTCAAGGGGTACTCACGTTCTTTTAGGAACCGTTGTAAATGGGGCAGGGCCTTGCACATCGTGTGAAATTCACACTCCCACATCTCAATGAGATGGAAGCCTCGCTCTTTGACGTAATCTCCGTTGACCACTACTTCTTCGCGTAATTCTTGTGCCGATTTTCCACGTCGCTCATTGAAGCGGCCCGCGCTGAAATGACATTCGTGGCCGTGCCAGTAACAGCCATAAAACTGGAAAACGGTCGGTGTTCCTTGGACAAGGGCAAACCCATCGACGGGGAGTCGGCGATCTCCTATCCGCTTCTCTGTGGCGTTGGTCTGGTGACGTATATAAATCGCCCGTCGATAGGCTTCCCAGTCCAACCACTGGTCGGCGAGATGTTTGTAAGGTGTCCGTTGCGGTGTAAAATGCCGACCTTCTGCCAACCAACGTGTATAATGCCCACTGGGCATAGGTTGGGCGAGAGACCACAAGTACAAGGCATTGGCGTCAAACCCAATGATTTTGGCACACGGTTTCCCACTGGGGAGAGTAGTCACATCCTTCTCATGGTAGCGGTGAAAAATAAGACTAGGGCCACCCACAATGTTCCGCTTCAAACAATCGTGCATGTCTGCATCTTTTTGTTGTATGAGTGAAAAGTACGTAGGACACTCTTGAAACAGATGGCGAAGCGCCAGACCGGGTAAACTTAAGCACTCCTTGAATATGTCCACATGCATTTGGCGACGAAAGAGTTGCACCATTTTCTCGGCCGCTTCGAGAAAGGGAACCACATCTAGGTTATTATACCATATGAGGAAATCTCGCAACGTCTGCATATGTTCAGCGTTCCATACCTGCTGGAGTTCGATGTAGGTGGCCTCTGGCAGAGCTTCCCCTTTCAGGTCATTGTAAAACGCTTCCCGGGGTGGCAACTGGGTGTCTTCTAAGCGGTCCAGACTCGTCATATAGGTGTAAGGGAAGTAACCTTTGGTTTGTGCACAGTGATAGGCCTGGACCCACTGCTCATAGCTACAATTAGGTGCCAGGTAATTCCTTACATCGAGGAAATGCAGTGATGTGGTAGTGAGGGCCATGTGGTTGTTGATCTTCTTGATGACGGACTTGAGAGTACCGGACTGGGCCAAGTAAGGGTATAGAAATTCCTTCACCATGTTCAAGTCATATCGACCCGAATTGAAGCCGAGCACCGGTAACTGGCCTAGGTATTGTAGGAACCGTAACTTCAATTTCTCCGCATAGGGTTTGGGTAAAGGGACATCCTGCGACTGCAGAGGCTGCGACTGCAGGGACTCGGACTCGGACTCGGACTCGGACTCTTCATTGTCGCTGAACGCTACACCCGGTACAGGAATGCGGTCATCCAGCTGGGCCAGTACGTCCTCGAACTTGGCCACCAACAATTCCGTACTGGCCGCACTGACTTCCTCTAAATACTCCATCATACGGGTGATCAACTCATGGGATTCCCCCGTGGACACGAAACACACCGGTGCAGCGTCATAGCCAGGTACATTGGATGAAATGCTGACACTGAGGGGGATATGTCGCTGTGTCCACTGCGTTTTAGCCGAAAACAGGTCCATGGGCTCCAACAGGGCCTCAAAATCATAGCATGCCCGGTAGGAAAAATAACGGTCCTCTTCCGGTATCATCACACCCTCATCGGCCAGTTCCTGGAAAATAGTAGGTGCATTATGATACACTCCACCCGGATAGACTCGCTTGACACTGTTGTCACAGATTTTCTCGTGGCGATGTAAGTCGTGGGAACGGTGAAACACCCGATGGCATTGGGCACAACTGAAAGACTGAGCGTACTGGCTCATATTGGAGATCAGCGAAAAATGACTCACGCCATTGTCGTCGAACACATTGACTTTCATCGTAGCAGCATACCGTTCTGTGGATCGCCGAACCAATTCAGCCACAAATGTATCCTCCTCTTCACATCGTAATCGATAAACAAAGATATTAATATCGAACAGTGTTTCCACGTCATCTAAATTCTTAAACGGCACTCCACGGAAGTGCCGCGGGTCAATGTCTTGCTGCTCTAAATACTCCTCCCAATAGCCATCGGCCACTGTGTTACAAGCCTGGGGGTCACACTGGTGCACATGCACGGCCAAACACCGAAACAGACATTTCTGGTCTTTGTAGGGTCCCTTTTGCCCTGCTGTTAATGAATACAGGCCGGGTCGATGAAGCAACCACGGAGGAAGTAGTACAGGAGCTCCGATCGGGTGATCTCTCATTTTCGTGACGAAAAATGTGACGTTAGTCACCATTTCCACAAGCCATTGGGTATTGGGGCGTTGCAACCGAGCCCATTCCAATGGATCCAACGTAGTCAATTGATCGAGGAGTGGCTCCAGAGAAATCGCATCCGTCACCGTGAACGGCTGGTCAAACACATAGGTATTATTGCTGGGATAATAATACCGCAGCTGGTCCGTCTCCTTGTGCCGTAAAATGTACCCGAATGTCATATTCAACTTATAGGCTGTCACCTGATCTTTGAAAATGTTCTCGGCATATGTAGTGAGATACGTGAGGTCCTCCAGCCGAAAATTGTACAAGTCCAAAAGACGACGGTCACGGTGAAAACAATGGCGTATGGTAGCCCAGTGTCGTTGATAAATGGCCCTCACACGCTCGTCTTCAGGCAAGACTTCAACCGGAGGTGCTGCTGGCTCCAAGGGAAAATCTTCTCCACGTCTCATGCTTTTCGTCTCATACAAGCGGATAGGCAAGCTGGCTGGATGACTGGCAGGGAAGCAGGCAGGCAGGGAGGCAGACAGGCAGATTGAATACACCCCTTTCCCTAAAAATCGACTCCTTTTATATCCATCGTCACAGCCCTCATTTGCATATTTTCAAAATGGCGGCTTGTTTGTGTGTGTTGTGGGTGGTGTGTTTCAAAATGGCGGCTTGTAGTTGTGTGTTATGGGTGGTGTGTTTCAAAATGGTGGACAACTTCACCTGCCACATCCACAGCCCTCATTTGCATTTTGGAAAAACCCAAAGACCTCATTTGCATATTTTCAGTGGACAACAGGCCGCCATTTTGAAACACACCACCCCTAACACACACAAACAAGCCGCCATTTTGAAAATATGCAAATGAGGGCTGTGGATGGGGCAGGTGAAATTGTCCACCATTTTGAAACCCACCACCCATAACACACAACTACAAGCCGCGATTTATCTGAGATGAATTGGAACTAAAAATTCTACGAGCGGTGAGATGTATTGTAAAATGACACCCGTTTATAATTCAGAAAGAAGCACACTGGTAAGGCAGATTGAATACACCCCTTTCCCTAAAAATCGACTCCTTTTATATCCACCGTCAACATTGGAAGGGATAATAAACAATAAAAATGGCGGCTTGTAGTTGTGTGTTAGGGGTGGTGTGTTTCAAAATGGTGGACAACTTCACTTGTCTCACCCCTCATTTGCATATTTTCAAAATGGCGGCTTGTTTGTGTGTGTTAGGGGTGGTGTGTTTCAAAATGGTGGACAATTGCACTTGTCTCACCCCTCATTTGCATATTTTCAAAATGGCGGCTTGTTTGTGTGTGTTAGGGGTGGTGTGTTTCAAAATGGTGGACAATTGCACTTGTCTCACCCCTCATTTGCATATTTTCAAAATGGCGGCTTGTTTTTGTGTGTTAGGGGTGGTGTGTTTCAAAATGGTGGACAATTGCACTTGTCTCACCCCTCATTTGCATTTTGGAAAAACCCAAAGACCTCATTTGCATATTTTCAGTGGACAACAGGCCGCCATTTTGAAACACACCACCCCTAGCACACACAAACAAGCCGCCATTTTGAAAATATGCAAATGAGGGCTGGGGTGAGACAAGTGCAATTGTCCACCATTTTGAAACACACCACCCCTAACACACAACTACAAGCCGCCATTTTGAAAATATGACAATGAGGGGTGAGACAAGTGAAGTTGTCCACCATTTTGAAACACACCACCCATAACACACAACTACAAGCCGCCATTTTGAACCCACCCACTCACACCGGTGTCAATGAGTGCACTCATAGGCCACGCCCCCTCATCACCCATGCGCACCGCCCCAACCGCCCCATCCAGCCGCCATCCACCAATCAGAATCACGCTTACATACCACCAATTGTGACGTCATAGTTACATCCGGGTGGACGCTATATCCGATTGCGTTTTGTATACTACTGCCGTGTCTACCGCAAGAAAAATTTATCCCGTGTTCTTAGTGTGACATGTACTTGATCAGGGCAAGGCAGTTGCAGCATTTCTGTTCTTCATTCACTACATAGTATACTGTTCGCACGCCCTATGACATGTACTTTTGTTGCTATCATTATGCAAGTTTTGTTGTTAAAAAAATAAAACTGAACGTTGAACTTTATTTATGGCCTACTCGTTTGAAGCAGCAGATATAAATTTAGTTGACCTAGATTCTGCATTGAAGATCAACCATTGAAACGCGGAAAACAACGAATTACGTCAATTATACCGTATTTTCGCCTGCATGTTGTCTGATCGTACTATTCTTGTTTATCTGATGATGCTAAACAATAATGATCTTGTGATCTTTGGGTTAGGTCATAAATTTTCTGAAGATGTACCATTTTGCGTGTCTATCGGCGGGAGAATAGTCCCGGTCGAGCGAGTGATGTCATGCTGCCTCGCTTTGAGATTGGAGATTCAAAAATGTCACCAGTTTACATGAGAGTCGCTTTGGTCTCCCGCGGGCATCTTCACAAGTCCAGGTAAATCCTAAATCCTCGTAGATAGTTTACCTGGACTTTTTTGATGATTCGAATGAGTTATTGAGTCGATGCCTCTGTTATACAATCTCGTATATTTCATCCCCCGCGCTTGTTTTGAATTATCATGTCAGTATTCCGAGCCTGCGGTTTTTGCTTTGACTTCCGATGTCGATTTCATCTCGACATCAAACGATTTTGGCCCGCGATCAAATTCAAACCTGTCACATCTCATACCTCGCAGCGGATTGGCATAATCAGCTAGCTTAGCGCGTTCCCCGATTGGTTTGATTTAGAGGAAGCCCCTTGACGTATTTATATCCAGAACTAGTATGGGTAACTAACCAAGCCAGTGTATCGATCCTAACTGATCGATCGATACACTGGCTCGCGAGGATGCCCGCGGGTAGACACGGCTCTCTTTGAGAATGAGAAGGTAAAGGGTCCTAGTGGGAATTGAACCCGGGTCGCTTTATCTAGAGGCCGACGCTCTACAATTAGGCCACGAGTTATAGGCTGCAAACCAAGGTTGAAAATAGCATATATATGTCTACTATATGGCCAATACTGGCCCACTGGCCAATGTTGAACATAATGGGAAATTTACTCCTGGCCATTTAGTGAGGTGGCTTAGCAAAAAGATCGTGACACGCTGAACCAAAGTACCAAACTTGGCACATCCATCACTTGAGGCATACAGAACAATATCAGAAGGGGTGCCCATCACTTTGGATCATGTGACGCTCTCTGGCCCCCAAAAGGGCATTTAACCCTATCTGGCCTGGGCATTTTGGGACCTGGTGGCCGTTCTCTTACCCCTTGAGCTAGGAGGCTGAAATTTACCACACTATACCTCTGGGTCAAGCTCTACCAGAAAATGTAAAAAAAATCCAAGATGGCCGCTCTGATGACGTCACATTGACGTCATTTTTCAAAACCCGCATTTTTTGGTCGATTTTTCAGTCAGATTTTTCGATTTTTTTATTTATGCAATTTCTCCGCAAAAGCTGCATGATAAATTAGTAAATATTAATGTGATATGAAATAAAATAGTTTTCGCCCACTTTTCATCGCGGAAAAACAGAAATTTTGAAGGAATATGACAAAAACATTAATTTTCTGGTAACCCACGTGGCCGCAATCTTGAATTTACCCATGATCCTCTGCTCGGGGGGTTATGCAAATGGGTTCAAAATGACCACAATATGATAAACTATAAAGCCACGGGGTGTCAGCTCTCTGTTTTTTTGTCGTTCCGGAGATAGCGCAGAAAGTCTGATGGGGGAGGGGGAGGCATAATGTCCTCCCCTCCAGGCCAGGTAGGGTTAAAGGTCAACCCAAACGGATTTTTTTTTGGTCTAAAAATCCTTAAAAATCATAGTTCATACTTCACTTTGTATGAAAAAAATATTGAAAAAATTCTAATCTGATCAGAAACACACGTAATATGGGAGCAGCTGGCTTGATGACGTCACGCAGGGAAGTTGCCTGAGAAAAAAACAGCGGATAACATGGAAAGCGAGTGCAGTCAGAGCTCCGGTTCAGATGTCGATTCGAGCGATATCAGATGCTTAGATGGAAATATTTTTCGCCAAGAAGATGAAATAGACATAGAGGAGGATGATGACGGGCAAATTAACAGTTGTTTGCAGACCAACGGCGGAATTCAGCCCTATCAATTTGAGCCGTACGGCTCCGATTCTGACAGTGACAACCACTCTGACAACGTGGAACTCGACGACGACAGGATTCGGAGAGGTCGTTTGTTGAATAGTGATTGGTATGCAACTTGACTGGAAACCTTATTATCGTCATCTATAAGAGCAAATGTCCATATATTTCAAACTGTATTGAATGTAGAACGATTCTGTGATGTAAAGAACGAGCACATCTGTGTTGTTATTGTTGTTACTGACCGAGGCAGCCTTTTCGAGGGGATAAACTCCGGGATTCGGCAGTATGGACAGTAAACTGTTGATAACTCTACTGATATACGTCCGATTTGAATTTTGTTTGTTTTCCCATAATCCCCATGAAATACCAATTTCAGAATTATATTATAGTTTGATAAAAAATACTTTGGACATTCGTGGCGAAAAGTAAGCCATGGTGAGTGGATCGGCATTCACATTTGCTCAATTTTCGACAAATTACCTCAATTAAATTGAAATCGAATGATATTCCCACAATCTCAAATGTCAAGGGATTATGAAAGTATTATTATCACTTCTGTATTTACAGCCATTCACTCCAATTGGTGTTTTTTATTTATTTACTTATCAAGCGTATATATATTTATGAAAGATCATTTTAGTATTATTAAATAGTATATATGAAATAGAGACTCATCTAGCTATAGAACCTTTGCTGTGTAGGTGGGCGTGGCTGTTCTTCCGTGAGTCGATTACAGAGCCATTCGAGACTACAGCCATTCCTGGGCTAAGACTCATCCAGTCTAACCTGTAGGTGCTCAAGCAACAAATGCCACGCGAGAGCGAGCAGGGCATGTACAGCCGTCTCCCTGCCCGGCTCCTCGCTTGCAGGCTAGGTTCGTTCAGCCGATGTCCGTGATAGATTCTCCTTGTCCGATTTCTTTGCCGTCACATTCTGATTGTTCTTAGGTTTGATAGTTGGAATAGCTGTTCTCTTTAGTTTTGGTTTGTACCCGAATTCAACTGCTACGCTGTAGATGTCCTCGAATGATGTCTAATTTCTCTCAAAATGTGCCGAGCAAATTATACGAGTACTGGCTCAGGCCCTCTTTCCACACTCTCGTGTTGCGTACAAATTTCGTCCAATTTGCAGCGATTTCCTCGTCTTTAGGCCACAAATGAATACCAACACCGTCATCTGTAGTAAAACTGCAACCTCCCACTACACAACGTCGCGGCATATTTAACAAATGATGTCCCGATACTCCGAAAATCTCCAGAAATAAGCAGCTACTTATGACTGTGGTATACGGCTTTAACATAGAGAATACAAGACGGCTTCCCTCCGTGACGTCACAGCTGCAATTGACAGGAGAGCGATTTTCACCTTTCAAACGGCAATATCTCGCCAACCAGACTGCACAAAATTATGAAAAAAATATCATTATTTTCAGAATCGAAAGGACTATTTTTTTTATATTTTTGACCTCAGAGCGTTTGGGTTGACCTTTAAGGGGAAATATTACCAATTAAAAAATAGATAGCTTACCAATATCTTCATTATTTTCATTATCCTTGAGGCTAGGAAGCTAAAACTTGCCACACTATATCTAGGGTTCCAGTGCTACCAGAAAATGTAACAAAATTCAAGATGATGTCACGGTGACGTCATATTATAAAAATAAGTCATTTTTTTCTGATTTTCGGATCGATTTTTCAAACTTTTTACTTGCGCAATTTTCTTTGCCTAAATTACCTTGCGAGTTAGTAATTAATCATCTGATGTGATATAAGATATTATTGGGTAGTTTTACGTAGAATAATACACCAATTTTAAAGAAAATACTCCAAAAACAAAATTTTCAAAGTACACCACCGTTTCCTCAAATCTGACTTTACCCATGATGCTCTTTTCCGAGAATAAAAAGCCCCTAATTTGATTTGTTATAAAGGCACAAAGTGCTAGCTTTAAAAATTTGCGAGCCCCAGAGAAAAGTTCATTGGGAAAAGTGGGGGGGGGGGGCTGGATCTGAATCCACCAATAACAATTGAACACAGGATCCTCCCCTTTCAGTATCATTTTTCAGTGGCCATTCAATATAGACCAGTGGTATAACATGTAAATTGTATGTTGCATGTTCCCGGTCCCCATTGCTTGTTAAATGCCTTTTTGATTTCTTCTTGGTTTTAGAGTCCCTTCTCTGACCATATAGCTCTTTTAGCTATCCCGACGTAATTTCACGGCCTTTCAGAAAAAAATCAGCTATTCATCTCTCAAACTTGAAAGAAGAAAGATTGAAATTGGAGCGATAAGCAAGAGGTGGGAGAAATTGACGACGTCTGGCGACTAAAAAGCAATCATATGACTCAACAGGAAAGCTTCCCTCAGCACCAAACATGCAGTCCCGAGAATACGGTGGATTCTCGGATGTAGCCTTAGTATCTCGGCCGCGCATTTATTGTAGAGGTTCATGTGGAGATTATGAAATATCCACACGGCTCCCAGCACCGGCTTAAGCGGAATTAGATAGGCTAGCTCGGCTGCTGTGGTGACAGATCAGCTCAAACAAATAACTCATCGAATGTTGATGGGTGAGTATTGAGGACGTCTGATGGAGTAAACGCTTCAACATGGGGTAAACCTGGTGAATGCAAGAATAACCCAGAAAAACTAACCTGGCCAGCCTTGAGCATGCCCAGCTTTTTTCCCCCCAGTTTACGAGATGGAAAACTGAATTGTCAAGTTTTACATGAAAATAGGGCCGATTGTTTCCTTTTACACAGGCGATTATGTAAATCTAATTGGCTTAGGTGGTTTCAGCCACCCCATTTCCTTCTAAGAGAATTTTTCCCTGGTGATCCAAAATGAATAAACGTTGAAAGCTGTAACTTAGCGCAGTTATAGCTTATGATATTGAAGTTATTTTGAGCCTGTAGCATAATACTCGGAGCAGAGCCTCATGAGTAAATTGTATGTAAATGGATGATATTAGGGTGTAACTGGAAATTTCTGTTTTCCTCGTATTCCTTCAATATTAAGCCTACCTGGCCTGGGCCCCCCACCAAATATTCTGCGCTATCTCCGGAACGACAAAAACTGGAGAACTGAAACTACGGGACTTTATCGTTTATCATATTGGGGTCATTTTGAGCCTATTTACATGACCCCCCGAGCAGAGGATCATGGGTAAATTCAAGATGGCGGCCACGTGGGGTACCAGAAAATTGATGTTTTTGTCATATTTTTTAAAAATTTCTGCTTTTCCGCGATGAAAAGTGGACAAAAACTATTTTATTTCACATCACATTAATATTTACTAATTTATCATACAGTTTTGCGCAAGTAAAAAAATCGAAAAATATGACCGAAAAATCGTCAGGAAAATGGCTTATTTTTGGAAAATGTTGTCATCATGGCTGCCATATTGGATTTTGTGACCATTTCTGGTAGGGCTTGAACCAGTGATGCAGTGTGGCAAGTTTCAGCTTCCCAGCCTTAAGGATAATAAAAATAACGAAGCAGTTGGGAGGCTAACTACTCTTTGAATAGCAATAATGCCCCTGAGATGCCCTTTTGGGGGCCAGAGGGTATCACAGAGCCCAGAGCAATGGGCACCCCTTCTGATATTGTTCTATATGTCTCAAGAGATGGGTGTGCCAAGTTTGGTGCTTTGGTCCAGCGTGTCACGATCTTCCCAAAATATGGCCCTACGCCACCTCACTAATTGTAGTGTGGGTTGTTTGGTTTTGTTTTTCTCGACTCGCCACGAAAAACACGATGGGCAGGGTTCCGAATCGATTGGTTTTGAACTTTTTTGAAAAAGTCACCGTGCGCATTCGTAGTGGGTGAATAGCGCTGGGAGGACGTTTTGGGGTCTAGGTGAGCCCCTAGTGGACCGATTGGGTTGAATGAGGTATCAATGTGAAGCATACGTGAGGGAACATCCGAGTCGTATGAGGTATCAATGTGAAGCATTCGTGAAGGAGCATCCACCTGGACTAGTGTGTCGTCGGTTTTCAACTTTCTGCGCATGCGCAGACAGGGAATTGTGGAAAAATGGCATTGGAAGGAGCGTTTTGGGGTCTAGGTGGGCCACTAGTGGGCCGATGGAGTCGAGTGAGGCATCAATGTGAAGCAGTCGCGAGGGAGCATCCGCCTGGGCTAGTGTGTCGTTCGTGTTCAACATTCTGCGCATGCGCAGGCAGGGAAGTGGGAAAAGGGAATGGAAATAGACGTTTTGGATAGTAATATTCCAGTGGGACCTGCATATGGCGTATACATATCTCGCTTAGTAGCATTTGCTAGATCCTGTGTTAAATGTGACGATTTTAATCAACGTCACAAAACATTGTTACAGAAACTTATAAAACAGGGCTATTCCACCAAACGCCTCCACTCAAAGTTTCTCAAATTTGGCGATACATATCGCATGCTGATAAAAAAATACGAACGTAGCGTGCAAGATCTATGGCGCTACGTTTCGTAACTTGTGTCTAATTCCGCTTAACCCGGGGCTAGGGGCCGTATGAACCCATGTACTTCAAGATCCTCATGGTACTCATATGAACAGTCACAATCAAAGCGTGGCTGAGATACATCATTCTTTAGATGACGACTTTACAACGAATTATGGATTAAGAATACTGATCAGCGATACGGATTTGATATTTTTGGAACATCATGATGTCTTGCCGGCATCATTGAAAACTGTTGACCGCTTCTCTCTTGCAGGAAACAAGCCTATGTTTATGTATACTATGATTGTCTTTTTGAATTTGGTGCTAATACTGTTATATGGAATATGGAATAGGTCTTTGGATTATGGACGCGGATATTCTCTAATGGACGACGGCTGAATTATGGATGACGGACTAGACGCTTGTAATTAGGTGGGTCACTATTGGTCCGATGGAGTCAAGTGAGGTATCAATGTGAAACATTCGTGAGGGAGCATCCGCCTGGACTCGTTTTCAATATTCTGCGCATGCGCAATCAGGGAATTGTGGTAAAAGTGCATTGGAATGAACGTTTCAGGGTCGAGATGGGCCACTATTGGTCCGATGGAGTCGTATGGGGTATCAATGTGAAGCATTCGCGAAGGAGCATCCGCCTGAACTAGTGTGTCGTCCGTTTTCTACATTCTGCGCATGCGCAGACAGGGGATTGTGGGAAAAGGGCATTGGAAGGGGCGTTTTGGGGTCTAGGTGGGTCCCTAATGGTCCGACGGAGTCGTATGAGGTATCAATGTGAAACATTCGTGAAGGAGCATCCGACGGGGTGGGTGTGACGTGGAACTGACGTCATTCTGCGCATACGAAGGCAGGGAATTGTGGGAAAAGGGTATGGAAATAGATATTTCGGGGTAGAGATGGACCACTATTGGTCCAAATGGGTCGTGGGAGGTGTCAAAGTGAAGCTTTTGTGGGGTAGAGTCAGAATGGTGTATTTGTTATGGCAAGACGCGTCAATCTGCGCATGCGCAGTTTGGTGTAATAAGTAAAGTGGGCATTTTGGGGGTGTGAAGGAAAGTTTTTGGAGTAGGGATGGACCAGTATTGGTCCGAATGTGTCGTGGGAGGTGTCATATTGTAGCCTTCGGCGTGGAGACCACGATTTGAGAGATGTCCACAGCATCTGTGACGTCATTGGTGACGCCATCAGTAGGAGTAGTAGCGAAAGCGGGCATTTTGGGGGTGCGTAGCTGTGTGGTTGGAGTAGAGATGGACCATCCTTGGTCCGAATGTGTCGTGAGATGTGTCATCTTGTAGCCTTCGGGGTGGGGACCCCTATTTGGGGGTGTCTATGTCATCTGCGACGTCATTGGTGACGTCATCAGTTGAAATAATAGCGAAGCGGGCATTTTGGGGGTGCGTAGGGGTGTGTTTGGAGTAGAGATGTACCACTATTGGTCCGGATGTGTCGTGGGGGGGGGGTGTCATCTTGTAGCCTTCCGGGTGGAGACCAGGATTAAAGGGATGTACACAGAATCTGTGACGTCATTAATGACGTCATCAGTGCGAGTAGTAGCGAAAATGAGAATTTTGGGACGGTGAAGGAAGGTATTTGGGGTAGAGATGGACCATCCTTGGTCCGAATGCGTCCTGTGGGGTGTCATCTTGTAGCTCTGGGGGTGGAGACCCCGATTTGAGGGCTGTCCATGCCATCTGTGACATCAGTACGAGTAGTAGCGAAAGTGGGCATTTTGGGGCAGTGAAGGAAGGTATTTGGTGTAGAGATGGACCATCCTTGGTCCGAATGCATCGTGGGAGGTGTCATTTTGTAGTTCTCGGGGTGTACATCCCGATTTGAGGGGTGTTCACGTCATCGGAGACGTCATCAGTACGAGAAGTAGCAAAAGTGGGAATTTTGGGGCAGTGAAGGAAGGTATTTGGTGTAGAGATGGACCACTATTGGTCCGAATGGACCGTGTGGGGTTTCAGTGTGAAGCTCTCGTGGGTCAGATTGGCTTATTTTCATTGGAACTCGCGCCAATCAGCGCATGCGCAGTTGGCCAGTGGGTTTTTCCCGTCGTTCCTCCGTCTTCCATCCGGGTACTGTGGTTCTACATGCGGATATTTCATCCGGGTTTTTCCATGTTTACTGCCACGTGATCGGAACCGGAAGTTGTCACAGGACAGGTGGCGTCCTCGTTACCATGTCTGTGCTGTATTATACCATATGTCCTATTTTGTACCATATATGTCCTGTACTATACAATATATGTTCTGTATTATACCATATTTGTCCTCTATTATGCCATATGTCATACGTTATACCATATCTGTGCTGTATTATACCATATCTGTCATTGCATTATACCAAATCTGTGCTGTATTATACCATATCTGTCCTGTGTTTACAATATTTGTCGTGTATTGTACAATATCCGTCCTGTATTATACCATATCTGTCCTGTGTTATGCAATATCTTTCCTGTGTTAATCAATATCTGTCCTGTATTGTACCATATATGTCCTGTATTATTCAATATATGTTCTGTTTTGCACCAAATCTGTGCTGTATTATACAGTATCTGTCCTGTATTATACCAAATCTGTGCTGTATTATACCATATCTGTCCTGTATTGTACCATATATGTTCTGTATTATACAATATTTGTCCTAAATTATACCATATCCGTCCCGCATATACCATTTCTGTGCTGAATTATACCATATCTGTCCTGTGTTTGCGATATCTGTCCTGTATTATACCATATCTGTGCTGTATTATACAGTATCCGTGCTGTATTATACAATATCTGTCCTGTATTATGCCATATCTGCCCTGTATTGTAATATATATGCCCTGTACTAATCAATATATGTTCTGTACTATACAATATGTTCTGTACTATACAATATGTTCTGTACTATACCGTATCTGTGCTGTAGTATACCATATCTGTGTTGTATTATACCATATCTGTGCTGTATTATACCATCTGTCTTGCATTATATATTATCTGTCCTGTCTTATACCATATCCGTGCTGTATTATACAATACCCGTGCTGTATTATACAATATCTGTCCTATATTATACCATATTTGTGCTGTATTGTAACATATATGTCCTGTACTATTCAATATATGTTCTGTACTATACAATATGTTCTGTACTATACCATATCTGTGCTGTAGTATACCATATCTGTGCTGTATTATACCATATCTGTGCTGTATTATACCATCTGCCCAGTATTATACCGAATCTGTGCTGTATTATGCCATATCTGATCGTCATCTAATCGTCATCGGGCAGACTAGGATACCGTTGAGGCAACATATCTTCAGATAGTTGTTTGCGCATTCTGAGTATCTATCAGTGCATGGGTGAATACATTCATCCGATGGGAAGATTCCGTAATTTGGTCACGAAAAACGTGACATTGGTGACCCTCTCCACTATCCACTTGGTGTTGTGGCGCTGTTCATAGGCCCATCCCAAGACATCCGATTGGTCCACTTGGTCCAGCACGGGCTCTAGCGAAGCCCGGTTAATGATGGTAAACGGTTGGTCAAATACCCGGAAGTTACTGCTCAGGTAAATGTATCGGACTTGGTCTGTCTCCTTGTGCTGCAGCACATAACCAAACGCCAGATTTAATTTGAAGGACGTGGCCTGGTCATTGAAGATGGCTTCCACGTAGCTGCGTAGACGGGCGAGGCCAGTCAGTGGGAAATTGTAGATATCTTGAATAGGGCGATGACGGTGGAAACAGTACCGTATCATGGGCAAATGGCGCTGATAGATGTCACTCACTGGATGGGCGTCCTGTAAGAGATCGCTAGGAACATTTGTGGGTTCGTCCAGAAAATGTTCGTTGTTGTCAGGCGTATGACTGGGAACAGTAATGCTAGGGACCGGCTGGATATCTAGGCTCTTCTGAACTGTGGGTATAGGCGGGCTCTCCGTGATCGCATCACCAATGGCATTCGTCTCCCCGGGCTCATCTTCACTAGGTCTGACCCTCCTGGGTTCCTCTTTAGCGGTAAGTTGTCGCTCATACCGTGGTGACGGACCATGAATCAAACGCTGATGCCGTCTTAACTGACTGGGTCGTTTGAAGAGTTGACCACATTCATTACATTGTTCCGTCGCACCCTCGTGGAATGAGCGTTCGTGGCGCCGTAAAGCATCTTCCCGATTAAATGACCGTGCGCAGGTTATACAAGTATACCGTGCGCCGTTGTGGATGGAGGACTCGTGCCGTCGCAAATCTTTTGGGCGAGTAAATGGCTTCAGGCATGTCGAACAAGAGAACACCTACCGCCACTTTTATAAGCCCAGAGCTCACAAGAACTCTGCTACGTTGTTCTTCCCACCAATCAGCGCATCGCTGTCCTGTACACTCGGGTGCTCACTTGTCACATGTCTAGCCCTATACATCATAGATATATGGGGGCTGGGGAAATAACGACTCAGTGCCGCCATAAGGTATTCACGGCGTACACACCGTAACGTAAAAACTTGTGACAAAATGTATTATACCATATCTGTCCACCAGAATTATACCATATCTGTGCTGTATTATACCATATCTGTCCTGTGTTATACAATATCTGTCCTGTGTTATCCAATATCTGTCCTGTGTTCTACAATATTTGTCATGTATTGTACCACATATGTCCTGTATTATACAATATATGTTCTGTATTATACCAAATATGTGCTGTATTATACAGTATCTGTCCTGTATTATACCAAATCTGTGCTGTATTATACCATATATGTCCTGTATTATACAATATATGCCCTCTATTATACCATATCTGTCCTGTATTATACCATATCTGTGCTGTATTATACCATATCTGTCCCGTGTTTACAATATTTGTTATGTATTATACAATGATGAGAGACACGTGTTCATTCCTACATGTACCACCACCATCACCGTCACCACCACCACCACTGAGCGTTGACGCCCGGTGGTGGTTGTAGTTCCCATGGGACGGAGCTCGGCGATTTTACATCCGGCACCTTGTCAACATCCGGGTTTCCCAGTGGGTTTTTCCCGTCGTTCCCTCGTCTTCCATCCGGGTACTGTGGTTTTACATCCGGGTCCTCATCTTACATCCGCGTTTTCCCACATTTACTGTCACGTGACCGGAACCGGAAGTTGTCACAAGACAGGTGGCGACCGTGCATGTGCGTGTGCGTGTGTGTGTGTATGCGTGTGTGTATATATACATATTGTATAGTACAGAACATATATTGAATAGTACAGGACATATATGTTACAATACAGTGCAGATATGGCATAATACAGCACAGATATGGTATAATACAGAACAGATATTGTATAATACAACACGGATATGGTATAATACAGCACGGATATGGTATAAGACGGGACAGATAATATATAATACAAGACAGATATGGTATAATACTGGACAGATATGGTATAATACAGGACAGATATGGTATAATTCAGCACAGATATGGTATATGCGGGACGGATATGGTATAATTTAGGACAAATATTTTATAATACAGAACATATATGGTACAATACAGGACAGATACTGTATAATACAGCACAGATTTGGTGAAAAACAGAAAATATATTGAATAATACAGGACATATATGGTACAATACAGGACAGATATTGATTAACACAGGACAGATATTGCATTACCCTGGACAGATATGGTATACTACAGGACGGATATTGTATAATACACGACAAATATTGTAAACACAGAACAGATATGGTATAATACAGCACAGATTTGGTATAATGCAGGACAGATATGGTATAATACAGCACAGATATGGTATAACGTATGACAGATATGGTATAATAGAGGACAAATATGGTATAATACAGAACGTATATTGCACAGTACAGGACATATATGGTACAATACAGGACATCTGGTATAATACAGCACAGACATGGTAAAGGGGACGCCACCTATCTTGTGCCAACTTCCGGTTCCGGTCACGTGACACTAAACATGGAAAACCCGTATGTAAGATGAGGACCCGGATGTAAAACCACAGTACCCGGATGGAAGACGGAGGAACGACGGGAAAAAACCCACTGGCCAACTGCGCATGCGCCGATTGCCGCGAGTTCCATTGAAAACAAGCCAGTCTGACCCATGAGAGCTTCACACTTATACCCCACACGGTCCATTCGGACCAATAGTAATCCATGTCTACACCAAATACCTTCTTTCACTTCCACAAAATGCTCACTTTCGATACTACTCGTACTGATGACGTCACAGATGACACCACACTTGCTGGGGACATACCGCGAATCGGGTCTACACCCCGAGAGCTACAAAATGACACCCCCCACGACGCATTCAGACCAAGTATGGTCCATCACTACACCAAATACCTTCCTTCACCGTCCCAAAATGCCCACTTTCGCTACTACTCGTACTGATGACGCGTTTAATGACGTCACAGATGCTGTGGACATCCCTCTAATCCTGCGCGCCACCCCGAAGGCTACAAGATGACACCTCCCACGGCACATTCGGACCAATAGTGGTCCATCTCTGCTCCAAACACATCCCCACGCACCCCCAAAATGCCCGCTTTCGCTACTACTCCAATTGATGACGTCACCATTGACGTCGCAGATGACATAGACATCCCTCAAATAGGAGTCTCCACCCCGAAGGCTTTAAGATGATACCTCCACGACACATTCGGACCAAGGATGGTCCATGTCTACTCCAAACACACCACCCACGCACCCCCAAAATGCCCGCTTTCGCTACTATTCCTACTGATGACGTCACCAATGACGTCACAGATGCTGTGGACATCCCTCAAATCGTAGTCTCCACGCCGAAGGCTACAAGATGACACCTCCCACGACACATTCGGAGCAATAGTGGTCCATCTCTACTCCAAACACTTTCCTTCATACCCCCAGAACGCCCACTTTACTTAATACACCTAACTGCGCATGCGCAGATTGACGCCACTTGCCATAACAAACACACCATTCTGACTCTACCCCACAAAAGCTTCACTTTGACACCTCCCACGACCCATTTGGACCAATAGTGATCCATCTCTACCCCAAAATACATATTTCCATACCCTTTTCCCACAATTCCCTGCCTGTGCATGCGCAGAATGACGTCAGTTAGACGGATGGTCCTTCACGAATGCTTCACATTGATATCTCATACGACTCAACCGGACCATTAGGGACTCGCCTAGACCCCAAAACGCTCCTTCCAATGCCCTTTTCCCACAATTCCCTGTCTGCGCATGCGCAGAATGTTGAAAACGGACGACACACTAGTCCAGGTGGATGCTTCTTCACGAATGCTTCACATTGATACCTCATACGACTCCATCGGACCAATAGTGGCCCACTTCGACCCTAAAACGTTCATTCCAATGCACTTTTACCACAATTCCATGTCTGCGTATGCGCAGAATATTGAAAACGAACGACACACTAGTCCAGGCGGATGCTTGCTCACGAATGGTTCACATTGATACCTCACTTGACTCCATCGGACTAATAGTGGCCCACCTAAAACTCAAAACGTATATTTCCATTCCCTTTCCCCACAATTTCCTGCCTGCGCATGCGCAGAATGTTGAACACGAACGACACACTAGCCCAGGCGGATGCTCCCTCACGACTGCTTCACATTGATACCTCACTCGATTCCATCGGCCCACTAGTGGCCCACCTAGACCCCAAGACGCTTCTTCCAATGCCCTTTTTCCACAATTCCCTGCCTGCGCATGCGCAGAATGTTGAAAACGGACGACACACTAGTCCAGGGGGATGCCCCTTTACGAATGCTTCACATTGATACCACATACGATTCAATCGGACCAATAGTGGCCCACCTCGACCCCAAAACGTCTATTTCCATACCCTTTGTCTACCGCGCATGCGCAGAATGACGTCGGTTCCACGTCGCACCCAGCCCGTCGGATGCTACCTCACGTATGCTTCACATTGATACCTCACTCAACCCAATCGGTCCACCAAGGGCTCACCTAGACCCCCAAAATCCTCCCAACACTATTTACCACTACGCATGCGCACAGTGACTTTTTCAAAAAATTTCAACCAATCGCTTCGGGACCCTGTCCATCGTGTTTTTCGTGGCGTGACGAGAAAAACAAAACCAAACAACCCATACTACAATGACCAGGAGTAAATTTCCCATTAGGTTCAACATTGGCCAGTGGGCCAGTATGGGCCATATAGTAGACATATATATGCTATTTTCAACCTTGGTTTGCAGCCTATAACTCGTGGCCTAATGGTAGAGCGCCGGCCTCTAGATAAAGCGGCCCGGGTTCAATTTCCACTAGGACCTTTTACCTTCTGCCACTGTATAAAGAAACTGAGGGTTCCCCACTGGTCATTTAACATGGACAAATAGATGGCAATATTGTCGGGGACCCTGTGGAATACCATGGATGCTTCGGAAGGGTAGATAAAGGCTATCTATTGTCCCGGAGAGGGCCGGAGATTACCGGAGATGATCGGACATTATATTCCCGGACATTGCCGAAGATGACTGAACATTATATTCCCGGAGATTGCCGGACATTGCCGATGAGTCTCATGAAAATCCGCGTATTTGGGACTACTTTCTGTCCGCGGAGGCAGACCGCATCACCGCCAGACATGACCGCATCGCCGCGGAGGAATACATCCCGCAAAGGTTGGAAGTGACGTCAGCATGGCAACCACGTGACCTTTGCCGGAACTATAGTGCATTTCACCCCTGTCACCTCCACAAGTTTAAGTGCACAAAGGTCAATATGACCTTTTTTGCTTGCTCCCTACTACTAACGTCCTCTACTGCTTGAAAACTTATGGCCACTAGTATAACACATGTATATTTTGATACCGGTTTACCAGAAACTGAAAACTTCTATCATCTCAGGAACATATCATTTAACTCTATGAATTAACCCATGACGTCAACCAGGTATTGTATTAGATTAAAGCACCGTAATCTGAAAGATATATTTTCAGGAAAAAGAAAATGATATGGGGAGGGTGGTGTATCATAGTGGTACAACGAATGAACATGTATTCGAAAAACAGGAATACCAAATAAGAATGCTCTATTCTTCGGTCGAGTCTGTATTTTTATTTAAAGAATTTCATACTATATTATAACGTCTGTAATTATTATTTGTACATGATGTACATTGTAATATTTCCTCAGTTTTATGTATGTCTGTTATCGTATAGTTTTGTTAATGCCATACTTTGTAAATGCAATGTCGAGCAATAAACATTTATAGATTAATTGATTTATTATTTGACTAAAACTGCATTCCATGGATATAGACACGACTCCGTTCAGACAGATTGTTATGTTTGTCGTTAATATAAACCACCAATGAAAATAGTCATACTCTATATAATTGTTAAAGATATAAAATATATATTTAGGTCTGCTCTTCCTTTTATTCTAAAACCTTGGTGGTTTTAGAATAAAGAACTTGGAACTTATTCAGATGTTTTTGATCATAAAAACAACTTTTTGAACGGCAATATATTCCTTTTTATTTTAACTCTGAAATAACTAGTAAACTGTACAAGTTACCGTAGCGTTATCAAGATGAAATTGCAGAATTACATGTGCATATATATCGACATAACACTGTCCAAATCCGATCGAAATCCGATAAGTAGAAACGTAAGTAGTATACAGAGTGGATTTAAAGTCGCTGGCTCGTCACTGCGCATGCGCGAGAAACTGAAAGCTATGTGCGCAGGAGTTCTGCGCAAGTATGACGTCACTTCCGGTCTGCGTGAATCGGGCGATGGTCATGTGACCTTAGGGGGATGTATTCCTCCGCGGTGATGCTGACTGGCGGTAATGCGGTCGTGGGGAGAAGCTTCCGCGGAAAGAATGTAGTCCCAAATACGTGGGTTTTTCTACTTCTACTACATACAAGAGATATCATTCATGGGATGTTTCTTTGTTTATAGAGTTGCTTGAATTTCTCATTAAAAATATCTATGTGAAATTTGGCAACACAATATATCAACAGCATATAGGTACTTCCGGTGTGACTCGATAGGGCGTGACCTTGGAGCGGGGACCTCTTCAACATCCGGGTTTTCCCCGGCCCGGCCGCACCATGCGCGGACTGGGTTTTCCCCCGGCCCGGCCGCCGCAAGCCGCGCGCGGGTTATCCGGCCGTACGTATGCGCGGGTTATCCGGCCGCGCGCGGGTTATCCGGCCGCACGCCTGTGAGGTTGAATTTCGAGTCAAACGGTCAAAGGTCACATCCAGGTCAAAAGGTCAAAGGTCCCCCTTCCGACAATGTCCGGCCCTCTCCGTGGTTGATCCAACAAAGTTTGACATCATAATGAGCCAGCGATGATTTTGTCCTCATTTGGCTCACTATAGGCTCAACGCTTCTTTTTGAATTCATAAGTGTGGCTCATTTTGTAAACACGTGTGGATAACCAACCCAAGTGAACACATTTGGATCAAAAGCCGGCCAGGCTCACATGTGGCTAATCACAGTCAAAAAAATTTGGAAAAGTTCACGGAGGTCTGGATAGGCCCATACTGGCTATGGGGGATATGTCTATACTGGGCAATTCACACATGTTCATTGCGGTATGGGTTGTTTGGTCTTGTTTTTCTCGTCTCGGGCTGTAGAACGCGATGGGAGGGGTCTCGAAATTAAGCGGTGAAAATTTTCTAGTATATAAAATACGGATAGAGCCTTATTGACCTTTGACCTCTGAGTGCACTCTATCCCATGATGCATCACTTCCGTAATGACGTCATGTGTGACGTCACTTCTGGTGTGACGCGATCGGGCGTGATCTTGGAGCGGGGAGCTCTTTAACATCCGGGTTTTCCCTGGCCCGGCCGCACCATGCGCGGACTGGGTTTTCCCCCGATACGGCCGCCGCATGCCGCGCGCGGGTTATCCGGCCGCCCGCCTGCCCCGGTTATCCGGCCGCGCGCGAGTTATCCGGCCGCACGCCTGCGCGGATGAATTTCGGGTCAAAAGGTCAAAGGTCACATCCAGATCAAAAGGTCAAAGGTACCCCTTCCGACAATGTACGGCCCTCTCCGTGGTTGATCCAACAAATTTTTGACATCTTAATGAGCCAGCTATGATTTCGTCCTCATTTGGCTCACTATAGGCTGAACGCTTCTCTTTGAATTCGTAATTGTGGCTCATTTTGTAAACACATGTGGATAACCAACCCAAGTGAACAAATTTGGATCAAAAACCGGCCTGGCTCACATGTGGCTCATCACAGTCAAAAATTGTTTTTCACGAAATGGCTATTTGAACCTCTGCCGATACACAACAAATAAACTGATCCATATGCGCAACAAAAATAATTTTTTTTTACAAACAACAACATTGTATCTTTATTTCTGGATCATCGATCCAAAGTTTTTATTACTGAATCATCGATCGATACCCCTTGACGTTTGAGAGAAAATTGATACCCCTTGGCCTTTGAGAGCACATTGATACCCCTTGACCTTTGAGAGAAAATTGATACGCCTTGACCTTTGAGAGCAAATTGATACCCCTTGACCTTTGAGAGCAAATTGATACCCCTTGACTTTTGAGAGCAAATTGATACCCCATGACCTTTGAGAGCAAATTGATACCCGACCGGATGTGACGTCATAGTGACGTCAATTTGAAAAGTAGTAAAAGGGAAAATTGACCGCTATTGAAGGGCAGATAACTCTGTTGGAACAATTCCGGGTGATCTCCCCTGATTCTTACCGAAAGTGACCTTTGACCCCTGCGCACCATTTGTATTCTGTACTGTGTGCATGCGTAGGGGTCAAAGGTCACTTCCGGCACGAATCAGGGGAGATAACCAGGAATTGTTCAAACAGAGTTATCTGCCCTTCAATGACGGATAATTTGCCCTTTATATACTACTTATTCATAATAAAGGCACCTGCATAATTCTGTTTGTGAGCTTTTGTTCGTTTTTTAGTTGGGGTGTGGGGGGGGGGGGGGGGGGATCGAGGTTTGTTTCCTTTACTCCCTCCCTCAATCTAATTAAACAGTTAACAACTGTTGTGGGCCCCTGTGGTTCCGTCAGTCGTCCGAAGTCCGAACGTGGGAGGGACTGGTTAACGGGGAGGGACCGTAATTTAAACTGATTAATTTTTTTTTTGTAAAACTGCAATTTGTTTCTGTCCAAGGATAATTTACTACAGATAAACGGGTGTTGCGCACGAGGCATTTACGTTTTTAAGGTGATAATTCTCTGACACCAGCCAAAGAATGCTTGAATGCTGTGTAGTTGCATGCTTATAATCCACTCGCAAACTACAATATAGTTTATTAATCACGCGGTATTACAGTTTGCGAGTGCTTTAGATATAATATAATATTGCCATCTTCGCATACCCAAGTCGAACACTACACTGTTGCCGAACATTAGTGTAGTATTTATCTTGAAATGTGAAGATGGATATATGCATGTAGTGATATAATGAAGGTTGGACTGTTCAGGATCGTCAGTTTCCATCATGTATCATAAATAATACCATTTGAAATATAAATTCAATATTGGTTACCATGTACATATAACATTCATGATTCTATGGATAAATACAATATTTATTCAGAAGAAAGATTTTTTATGATCAGAACATGACATCGTTGAATCAGAAACCCATCAAAGTGTATCATCAGTTTCAGTTACCGTGATAGTTTCAACATTCAAAACACTCGACAGCATTCTGAGATACCGTCACTTTTCAACTTTCCAGGTTTTGAGTTGGTGTAAGAGATAATTTAGTCCTCTCGGATAGCTAGTCCGTTTGCTACACAGAAAAAAATTCATGAATAGTGTTTTTCTAAACAGTCCACGAAAAACAATATATGGTTATGGAATGTGCCTTAAAATGTAGACATTTTTGAGAAAATTCAGTTAATTTATTGACTGTTAAATTAACTTCCTTAACAGAAGCATGCATATGGAAATATCCTTTCATTTTTTCTCTGGAATTTGTTCCTTATAAATTCCCTAATTTTTAGAAGCATATTTAAGGAAATTCGCGGAATTTTTACCAGTATATCCCTATATCAGTAATATAGATCCCGCTGTGTGTGATTTCCGCTCATGTAGGGTGAAAATAAACCTCTCAACTTGAGTGGAATCAACTTCACTCAACCTGAGTGATTTATCAACTCACAAACTTGAACGAATTTCACTCAAACTTCAGTGAATTTCAGTCAACTTAAGCGGGATCAATTCCCACTCTTTCTTATAGAGAAGTTCAGCGATTTTGAATCCTCTCTTTCTCCACATATTAATAAACGGATAAAACCACTAGTGTGACTTTTTGTGCTTGTCCTCCTTTTCTTCTTTGTGTTTCTTCTCTTTGTCTTCCTTGTCGTTTTTCTTATCTTTTTCTTCCTTTTCGTGTTTCTTATCTTTTTCGCCCTTCTCGTGTTTCTTATCTTTCTCTTCCTTCTCGTGTTTCTTCCCGGGATAGACCAATACAGGCACGTGTGAATGGTGAATCACGTGACTGCTGACGCTCGATCCGGATATTTTCTTCTTGAGTTTTCCCACGTGACGCGACCCTACGACAACCATATTAATGCGATGTTCCTGGACGGCCTCCACGAGAGCCTCACCTGGCTTTCCAACCAACATGACGAATTTTCCAGTTACCTGTGAAATATGGAAATACATACCGTACTTCAAAAGAAATCAATTGATGAATCAATAATGCTGATCTCACCATATTAAGCTGTCTCACAGTTATTATTCTAACAGCCGTATTTCAACTAGATTGTCATCTTCACAGCCCCAGCCCCTCCCTATGATTATATATGGGGAAATGTGATGGAGCCGTAACAGGAGTCCAAATGGGGAGAAGCGCCTATAGCCAATTCTACTGTCCAAGTTGATGCGATCACGAGAAACATGAATCGATCTGTAGCAGGTCCAACGTTGAAAATCAGGAAAGAATGTGATAGCTAGGTTAAGCGATAGGAGTCGGGTATTTAATGCTAACGGACATCCTCTCTGTTTTTACACCGAATATACAGAGTGATCGGAGACACTAACGGAGGAAGTGATCAAGTATAATTTACCCGACGGTCTTTTGAAATCAAAGATCATATATTGTTATAGTTCTGAAATCCAAATGCAGCTAGCCATTATTGTTCAACTGGATACCACTGGAAATTTTTTCTTGATTAACCCAATAAAATGTATACCAAACAATTATTTTACGGGGCCGATCTACGCAATGAAAGGGTGGAGTGGAAACGTATGTTTCTGAGGGTCTCCAAGAAGATCAAATGTATAGTATATATGAATAACTAACCCCATACGGGGAAATCTTTTCTTGGGCGACTCTCCCAATCTCTGAATCCAAGGCTTCCGCTTTCATCATCACCTCCTTCTTCAGACCAGGACCTGCAGACGAAATAGAACAAAATACGAAAACATTACACCAATATCTTGATTACGGCTGTACGCCCATTTGAAATAACGTCCAAATGCATCATGTTGGGCTATATCTAAAATGAGTACGAATCCGATTAACCCATTCAAACTTGAAACAATTCATTTGATGAGGCGACATCTGTTGATGCGTACAACAGGTCCGGTCATCGATTGCTTTGTCGATTTTCTGTCCTCTTTGGGGTCAATATCACGATAGCCGAGATTGTATGCCCGTCATCAATTCGGACGTTCGTTCTGGTCCTGGGCCTGTCCATAGAAATTACCTACAGTCACAACTCTAACGGACAAAAGAAATAATATCTAGCTCGCTGTACAGAAAATACGTTTGATATTAGTGCCCAAGCGGCAAAACAACAACTCGGTGTCATTCGGATATCGACATTCAATACACGCCTACAGTGCGAAGGTGCTTACCCACCTCATTCACTCTGACATAACGACCCAGTTAAATGCAGATTTGATTTGACTGGCTTCGCGTAGAAGATGAATGATAGATTAACTTACTGGCGTTGTAGTCTGGAACCTTCACACTGGAACAGTGAGCCAGCAAAACTTCATTTCCGGGTCTGTGGACATATTTAGCGTACCCTGTAAATTGTATGCAATATGATAGAGATTAGGAGCACTAAAGAAAATATGGAAAATACATTGCAACACGACAGTATTTATTAATTAATTAATCACTGGACACACATCACTCATATCTCACACTAAACCGATTCACTTGGCAACCTTAATGTTGGCCTACTTAACTTATCCCAACAATTCTAACAGACGAATCGCACAAATCTTTACTTTGACGAACATGATATAAACGAAGACTTTGTAACGAATTCATCTGGTAAGTACATGTGTCGAAGTACGATAGTTCTATAAAAAAATGGCACTATAGCGAGTGCCCGACATATTTTCACGATATTTACGAATTAACTGACATATCCAAACAAAAAACGGGGGCATACCTGGTACATCTTAACAATTTTTGAGACTCGACATATCCTAACGATATATGGGGATTACCTGACATATCCTAACAATATATGAGGATGTACTTGACATATCCAAGCAATATATGAGGATGTACCTGACATATCCTAAACAATATATGGGGATGTACCTGACATATCCTAAACAATATATGGGGATGTACCTGACATATCCTAAAGATAAATGCGGATTACCTGATATATCCTAACAATATATGGGGATGTACCGGACATATCCTAACAATAAATGAGGATTACCTGAAATATCCAGCTGATATATGAGAACTGCCTGACATGTCTTAACGAAATGAGGATTAGCTGACATATCCTAACGATATATGAGAATTACCTGACATATACTACCAATATATGGAGATACACCGGACATATCCTGAACAATATATGGGATATACCTGACATATCCCAAAAATATATGGGGATATAACTGACATATCCTAAGAATATACGGGAATGTACCTGAGATATCCTAACAATATTATTAGTTATACGTCGCCCTTCCGGGGTAATACGGGATGAGATTTGGTTTCTCTCGCCATATTTTTCCGAGGCGCAGCCGAGGAAAAATATGGCGAGAGAAACCAAATCGAATCCCGTATTACCCCGGAAGGGCGATGTATAACGAATTTATCATATCTCAGAGCATTAAGAATCACTTTGGACTTCAAGGCCGACATAATGGAACGGACTTCGATCGGACTTGCACTGGTTTCAGAACGATCCACAGCATGCACCGGAAAAAATGAACACAAAGACAAATGTATCATTTTTACAATCCTCATCTTTAAAACGTACTAAGGGAGGAGCAAAGATAACGATAACATATACTGTAATCCGTGAACAATGAACCCGGTTTCCGTGTGAAATACAGGTGGGCTTCGGTGATAAAGAATGAACAATCTAACTTCAAATTCAGCTTCATCTCTTATGTTCTATTTTGAAAATCAGAAACGTATAAAATACTGGAACATTAAGCTTAATCTCAATTTCATATTTAATATTTAATAGCCATCGACGAGTATAATATCTAGATTATATACCTTTTGTTAATAAATACATCGAAAGACCCGTTCCGGATTCACATCTGTTGCGTGGATATGTAAGTTTCAAATACACGTGTGAACTGTTACATTTCCATTCTGTCTATAATTCAACACCGTGTCACTCGACAGTGTCACTTGTGTCATGTTTCCATAACATCACACAGGAGAAGGACCAACATGAACTGACTTAAATTTACAGTTCGAGAGAAAAATCGGAAAAATCAAACTGTCCTGCACAATTTGGCAGAAGTATAGGTATTTGCTTCATTTTCGCACGATCATGTTGATTGCATTTATTGTGCAGTTATTGAACATTGGCGCTGAGGGATTTGCGGCGACCAGGATAGCTGTGGGAATGTCACACGATGTTGGCGGGACAGCGGTGCTGTCGAATTCACAAAACAGCTGATTAAGATCAAAATCAAAGTCGTCGGCATGGCCTTCTGCTCGTACATCCTGGGTGTGTAAACACGGCCGACGTGGCATCATTTGACGTGGGTGCAGGGTAGTGAGAAGATGATGTCACAGTTTCTGCAGGATGGGGTTTGACAAGAACATTTACTGGAAGTGTATGCGTACCGGTATTCGTCTTTCGGGTTGAACCCATCGTGTCAGGAAAGGCTACTGACGCAACCGTGTGGCCCATTTGCAGTTTCTCGCCATCACTTACTCGCTGGTAAACCGACAGCGACGAGACAGATCTGTGACCTGTGACAGCCATTATTTGAGATGCTGAATAGTTGTTTCTACCAAGGATGGTGATGCCGGTTGCTCGTATACTGTGGTTAGTGTATGGTTCAGAAAGTTTCAGACGAGTGCCCAGGTTGGTCATGAAGGCTGCCAAGCGGTGTTTCCCAATAGGTTTGTTATAATACCAAACTTTATCGTCGTCGAGGAAACTATCAACCGGGTACTGCCACAAGCGATCACATTTCGGATGGAGTTTGGAGATATAACTTTCGAATGAAGCAACAGGACAGAACGGGGAACCTTCTTCTTCAGGCATGAATCCGGTAACACCCTCTTTTTGCTGGGCCCGGCGATTTTTTGTGAGTTCATCCTCCTTTTTTTTCACATACCTCTGCCCAGTTTTCGGGTCCCGCTTGATGATGAATGTGTTTTTGTCATCTTTTCCATATTCTCCACTCCCCTTCTAAAGAAGAACAGACGTACATCGAACTGAACTTTATTTGCAAGCCCAGTTGGGGTTTTTGGGGACATGAGAACAGACTTGTAGAGTTTACAACGATCGGACTCGTTTATGGGCTCATAATGATCGGTGTCGCCTTTTCCAGATGCCTTCAACTCTGCAAGTGCGGTTTTGAAGCACTCGTTGGCTTCATTAAACTCCGAATTTCTAATCAAATCAAAAGTTTTCAAATACGGTGGGGCCTTCAGGTAACGATTCAGAGAATGTCGAAAGTTTTCGAGAGTGGATGTTTTGTACAATTCTCCGTCTTGTTTTCGGGCATCCAAATAAAAATGACTGAGTACCTCTGCTAACCTCTCGGCCGAGAATCCTTCGAATTCTTCACTCTGTCCCTTCTCTTTCAGGTAATACTTCAAAGTTCTGGCGGACGCTTTGTTCGATTTTTTTGTGTTGCTGGGAATAATATTAGCCCGCTTTTCAACAACTTCATCGTTCGTGTGAGACGCGAAACGTTTGCCTGATTCAGCCATTTTGTTTAGCAGACGATGGAATCTAGTGAACACCTGTTCGTTGCCCTTGGCGACGGGGGTATACGATATATATTCGACCAGCAAGTTGACAATACAGCATCACACATGAGGTCTGTCAGCCAATCAAAAGTCTGCATGCTTCTCTGAGATATGATAAATAGGGATATACCTGACATATCCTAAAAATATATGGGGATACAATTGACATATCCTAACAATATATGGGGATATACCTGACATATCCTAACACTATATAGGGATATAACTGCCATATCCCAACAATATATGGGGATATAATTGACATATCCTAAGAATATATGGGAATATACCTGACATATCCTAACAATATATAGGGATGTATCTGGCATATCCTAACAATATATGGGGATGTACCTATCATATCCTAACAATATATTGGATATAACTGACATATCCTAACAATTTATGGGGATGTGTCTGGCATATCCCAACAATATATGGGGATGTACCTATCATATCCTAAGAATATATGGGGATATACCTGACATATTCTAATAATATATGGGGATGTACCTGTTATATCCCAACAATATATATATGGGGATGTGCCTGGCATATCCTAAACAATATATGGGGCTATAACTGACATATCCTAACAATATATGAAGATGTACCTGTCATATCCTAACAGTATTTGGGGATGTACCTGACATATCCTAACAATATATCGGGATGTGCCTGTCATATCCTAACAATATATGAGGATGTACCTGTCATATCCTAACAATATATGGGATGTACCTGACATATCCGAACAATATATGGGATATAACTGACATATCCTAAAATTATATGGGGATACAACTGACATATCCTAACAATATATGGGGATATACCTGACATATCCTTACAATACATGGGATATACTTGACATAACCTAAAAAATATATGGGGATATACTTGACATATCCTAAAAATATATCGGGATATAACTGACATATTCTAACAATATATGGAGATATAACTGACATATCCTAAGAATATATACGGATGTACCTGACATATCCTAAACAATATATGGGGATGTAACTGTCATATCTTAGCAATATATGGGGATATAACTGACATATCTTATAAATATATGGGGGTGATTCTGTCATGTCCTAACAATATATGGGGATATAACTGTCATATCCTAGCAATATATGGGGATATAACTGACATATCCTATAAATATATGGGGGTGATTGACAATATATGGGGATATAACTGACATATCCTAACAATATATGGGGATGTAACTGTCATATCCTAGCAATATATGGGGATATAACTGACATATTCTAGAAATATATGGGCATGTACCTGACATATCCTAAACAATATATGGGGATGTACCTGACATATCATAATATATGAGGATGTAGCTGACATATCCTAACAATATATGGGGATGTACCTGTCATATCCTAACAATATATGAGGATGTACCTGACATATTCTAACAATATATGGAGATATACCTATCATATCCTAACAATATATGGGATATAACTGACATAACCTAAAAATATATGGGGATATACTTGACATATCATAAAAATATATCGGGATATAACTGACATATCCTAAAAATATATGGAGATATAACTGACATATCCTAACAATATATAGGGATATAACTTACATATCGTAACAATATATACCTGACATATCCTACCAATATATGGGGATATAACTGACATATCCTAACAATATATGGGGATATACCTGACATATCCTGACAATATATAGGGATATAACTGACATATCCTAATAATATATGGGGATGTACCTGACATATGAATGAATGATGAATGAATATTTATTCACCATATAGTTAAACATATACAGGGTTTTAGAAATTAACATAAATATGGCGGGAATAAAACCCCAAAGGGTTTGTTGTATCCCAGAAGACAATACATATATAGTAATACCACTTGTCATGAACCTAAAATCATCTATGCTCGATAATTATAGATATACAAATATATAGATATGGAGGTGATTATACCACGGAAGCCTTTAAATCTGGAGACAAAAATCAGGATTGTGTGGAATAGATTATGAAATCAAACATTTTTTAGATAAAATATAATTGTCTCAAAGATAATACTAAAATCGGGAAAACTATCTAATATGCTAAGTCAGTGCAGGCGAACAAGATAGGATTTTAATCGACATTTAAAGAGAGATTATGACGGGATCGATTTCAACTCAAGAGGTAAAGCGTTCCAAATACGTGGGGCTTTCGTTTTTGTCCAATAGTGTGAAAGATTTGACTGCACTCTCGGCCTGTATAGGTTAAGATTGGCTTGTCTGCCGAATAGCAGTGAACTTCAGAAAGTTTTGTAAAATAATTTGAAAATTTTATCGGAATGAAAGATGCATTGTAAAGAAACCTGTGAGTGAATAATACAATAAGATAGCAGTTTATTTGACACAGAGGCAGGATGTTTAATTGTTCTAGAAGAGGACTGGAGTGAGCGTATTTATTACTGCATGTGATAATGCGAACAAGGCTCTTTTGTAATTTGACGAGTGGCATCAAATGAGTTGGGTATGTGTTTCCCCAAACTAGATTGCAATAGGATACATAGGAATAGAACAAGGAATAGTACAACATAATCAAGGTTGTCATCATCATATCCTAAACAATATATGGAGATGTACCTGACATATCCTAAACAATATATGGGGATGTACCTGTCATATCCTAGCAATATATGGGGATATAACTGACATATCCTAAACAATATATGGGGATATAACTGACATATCCTAAACAATATATGGGGATATAACTGACATATCCTAGCAATATATGGGGATATAACTGACATATCCTAAACAATATATGGGGATATAACTGTCATATCCTAGCAATATATGGGGATATAACTGACATATCCTAACAACATATGGGGATATACCTGACATATCCTAACAACATATGGGGATGTACCTGACATATCCTAACAACATATGGGGATGTACCTGACATATCCTAAACAATATATGGGGATATAACTGTCATATCCTAGCAATATATGGGGGTGTACCTGACATATCCTAAACAATATATGGGGATGTACCTGACATATCCTAACAACATATGGGGATGTACCTGACATATCCTAACAACATATGGGGATGTACCTGACATATCCTAACAACATATGGGGATGTACCTGACATATCCTAACAACATATGGGGATATACCTGACATATCCTAACAACATATAGGGATGTACCTGACATATCCTAACAACATATGGGGATGTACCTAACATATCCTAAACAATATATGGGGATATAACTGTCATATCCTAGCAATATATGGGGGTGTACCTGACATATCCTAACAACATATGGGGATGTACCTGACATATCCTAACAACATATGGGGATGTACCTGACATATCCTAACAATATATGGGGATGTACCTGACATATCCTAACAACATATGGGGATGCACCTGACATATCCTAACAACATATGGAGATGTACCTGACATATCCTAAACAATATATGGAGATGTACCTGACATATCCTAAACAATATATGGGGATATACCTGGCACATCCTAACAATATATGACGATGTACCTGACATATCCTAACAACATATGGGGATGAACCTGGCATATCCTAACAATATATGGGAATGTATCTGACATATCCTAACAACATATGGGGATGTACCTGACATATCCTAGCAACATATGGAGATGTACCTGACATATCCTAAACAATATATGGGGATGTACCTGACATATCCTCACAATATATGAGGATATAACTGACATATCCTAAACAATATATGGGGATATAACTGACATATCCTAACAATATATGGGGATATAACTGACATATCCTCACAATATATGAGGATATAACTGACATATCCTAACAACATATGGGGATGTACCTGACATATCCTCACAATATATGAGGATATAACTGACATATCCTAAACAATATATGGGGATATAACTGTCATATCCTAACAACACATGGGGATGTACCTGACATATCCTCACAATATATGAGGATATAACTGACATATCCTAAACAATATATGGGGATGTACCTGACATATCCTAAACAATATATGGGGATGTAACTGACATATCCTAAACAATATATGGAGATGTACCTGACATATCCTAAACAATATATGGGGATATAACTGAGATATCCTAACAACATATGGGGATGTACCTGACATATCCTCACAATATATGAGGATATAACTGACATATCCTAAACAATACATGGGGATATAACTGACATATCCTAAACAATATATGGGGATATAGCTGACATATCCTAGCAATATATGGGGATATAGCTGACATATCCTAAACAATATATGGGGATATAACTGTCATATCCTAGCAATATATGGGGATATAACTGACATATCCTAACAACATATGGGGATATACCTGACATATCCTAACAACATATGGGGATGTACCTGACATATCCTAACAACATATGGGGATGTACCTGACATATCCTAAACAATATATGGGGATATAACTGTCATATCCTAGCAATATATGGGGGTGTACCTGACATATCCTAAACAATATATGGGGATGTACCTGACTTTTCTTAACAACATATGGGGATGTACCTGACATATCCTAACAACATATGGGGATGTACCTGATATATCCTAACAACATATGGGGATGTACCTGACATATCCTAACAACATATGGAGATGTACCTGACATATCCTAAACAATATATGGAAATGTACCTGACATATCCTAAACAATATATGGGGATATAACTGAGATATCCTAACAACATATGGGGATGTACCTGACATATCCTCACAATATATGAGGATATAACTGACATATCCTAAACAATACATGGGGATATAACTGACATATCCTAAACAATATATGGGGATATAACTGACATATCCTAGCAATATATGGGGATATAGCTGACATATCCTAAACAATATATGGGGATATAACTGTCATATCCTAGCAATATATGGGGATATAACTGACATATCCTAACAACATATGGGGATATACCTGACATATCCTAACAACATATGGGGATGTACCTGACATATCCTAACAACATATGGGGATGTACCTGACATATCCTAAACAATATATGGGGATATAACTGTCATATCCTAGCAATATATGGGGGTGTACCTGACATATCCTAAACAATATATGGGGATGTACCTGACTTTTCTTAACAACATATGGGGATGTACCTGACATATCCTAACAACATATGGGGATGTACCTGATATATCCTAACAACATATGGGGATGTACCTGACATATCCTAACAACATATGGAGATGTACCTGACATATCCTAAACAATATATGGAAATGTACCTGACATATCCTAAACAATATATGGGGATATACCTGGCACATCCTAAAAATATATGACGATGTACCTGACATATCCTAACAACATATGGGGATGTACCTGACATATCCTAACAATATATGGGGATGTACCTGACATATCCTAACAACATATGGGGATGTACCTGACATATCCTAAGAACATATGGAGATGTACCTGACATATCCTAAACAATATATGGGGATGTACCTGACATATCCTCACAATATATGAGGATATAACTGACATATCCTAAACAATATATGGGGATATAACTGACATATCCTAACAATATATGGGGATATAACTGACATATCCTCACAATATATGAGGATATAACTGGCATATCCTAACAACATATGGGGATGTACCTGACATATCCACACAATATATGAGGATATAACTGACATATCCTAAACAATATATGGGGATATCACTGTCATATCCTAACAACATATGGGGATGTACCTGACATATCCTCACAAT
This sequence comes from Hanleya hanleyi, assembly GCA_036873755.1. Taxonomy (NCBI): domain Eukaryota; kingdom Metazoa; phylum Mollusca; class Polyplacophora; order Lepidopleurida; family Hanleyidae; genus Hanleya; species Hanleya hanleyi. The sequence goes on from JAVTVY010042598.1 coordinate 65,200, forward strand.
ATGAGGATATAACTGGCGTATCCTAAACAATATATGGGGATGTACCTGACATATTCTAAACGATATATGGGGATGTACCTGACATATCCTAAACAATATATGGAGATGTACCTGACATATCCGCACAATATATGAGGATATAACTGACATATCCTAAACAATATATGGGGATATAACTGTCATATCCTAACAACATATGAGGATGTACCTGACATATCCTCACAATATATGAGGATATAACTGACATATTCTAAACAATATATGGGGATATAACTGACATATCCTAACAATATATGGGGATATAACTGACATATCCTAACAACATATGGGGATGTACCTGACATATCCTAACAACATATGGGGATGTACCTGACATATCCTAACAACATATGGGGATGTACCTGACATATCCTAACAACATATGGGGATGTACCTGACATATCCTAACAATATATGGGATGTACCTGACATATCCTAAACAATATATGGGGATATAACTGACATATCCTAACAACATATGGGGATGTACCTGACATATCCTAAACAATATATGGGGATGTACCTGACATATCCTAAACAATATATGGGGATGTACCTGACATATCCTAAACAATATATGGGGATATAACTGACATATCCTAACAATAGATGGAGATGTACCTGACATATCCTAAACAATATATGGGGATATAACTGACATATCCTAACAACATATGGGGATGTACCTGACATATCCTAAACAATATATGGGGATGTACCTGACATATCCTAAACAATATATGGGGATGTACCTGACATATCCTAAACAATATATGGGGATATAACTGACATATCCTAACAATAGATGGAGATGTACCTGACATATCCTAAACAATATATGGGGATATAACTGACATATCCTAACAACATATGGGGATGTACCTGACATATCCTAAACAATATATGGGGATGTACCTGACATATCCTAAACAATATATGGGGATGTACCTGACATATCCTAAACAATATATGGGGATATAACTGACATATCCTAACAATAGATGGAGATGTACCTGACATATCCTAAACAATATATGGGGATATAACTGACATATCCTAACAACATATGGGGATGTACCTGACATATCCTAAACAATATATGGGGATGTACCTGACATATCCTAAACAATATATGGGGATGTACCTGACATATCCTAAACAATATATGGGGATATAACTGACATATCCTAACAATAGATGGAGATGTACCTGACATATCCTAAACAATATATGGGGATATAACTGACATATCCTAACAACATATGGGGATGTACCTGACATATCCTAAACAATATATGGGGATGTACCTGACATATCCTAAACAACATATGGGGATATAACTGACATATCCTAACAACATATGGGGATGTACCTGACATATCCTAAACAACATATGGGGATGTACCTGACATATCCTAAACAACATATGGGGATGTACCTGACATATCCTCACAATATATGGGGATGTACCTGACATATCCTAAACAATGTATGGAGATGTACCTGACATATCCTCACAATATATGGGGAAATAACTGTCATATCCTAGCAATATATGGGAATATAACTGACATATCCTAACAACATATGGGGATGTACCTGACATATCCTCACAATATATGGGGATGTAACTGACATATCCTAACAATATATGGGGATGTACCTGACATATCCTAAACAATATATGGGGATATAACTGACATATCCTAACAATATATGGGGATATAACTGACATATCCTAGCAATATATGGGGATGTACCTGACATATCCTAGCAATATATGGTGATGTACCTGACATATCCTAACAATATATGGGGATTAACTGATATATTCTAACGATATATGGGGATGTACCTGACATTTTCTAACAACATATGAGGATATAACTGACATATCGTAACAATATATACCTGACATATCCTAAACAATATATGGGGATATAACTGACATATCCTAACAATATATGGGGGTGTACCTGCCATATCCTAACAATATATGTGGATATAACTGACATATCCTAGCAATATATGGGGATGTACCTGACATATCCTAAACAATATATGGGGGTATACCTGACATATCCTCACAATATATGGGGATATAACTGTCATATCCTAACAATATATGAGGATATGCCTGGCACATCCTAACAATATATGACGATGTAGCTGACATATCCTAACAATATATGAGGATATATCTGACATTTTCGAAACAATAAATGCGGGTGACGTCACATATCCTAACAATACATGTATATGTCAGGTAATCCTCATATATCATTATGATATGTCAGACACATATTGCTGGGATTTGTCACGTAATCTTCATATATTGTTAGGATATAATCATATATTTTTAGAATATGTCAGGTACATTGCCACATATTCTTACAGGGACGAGGGAAGCGCCTTGAGACCGGAGGGAAGTTCAACTATCCCAGGACTTCAGGCAAGATTCTGGGGTCCAAGATGGTCGCATTCTCGCTAGCCAGTGTATCGATCGATCTGTTAGGATCGATACACTGGCTTGGTTAGTTACCCATACGAGTTCTGGATATAAACAGATCAAGCGGTTTCCTATAAATCAACCAATCAATGAACGCGCTAAACTAGTTGATTAGGCCAATCCACTGCAAGGTATGAGATGTGAACGGATCGAATTTCATCGCGGGCCAAACTGCTTTGCTGTCAAGCTGAAATGGACATCGGAAGTCAAAGCAAAAGCCGCAGGCTTGGGATATCGACATGCTAATTCAAAACAAGTTTGTGGTTGAAATGTACGATATTGTGTAATATAGGCATTGACTCATGAACTCATTCGAATCACCAAAAATGTCCAGGTAAACCCTATGCGAGGGTTTAGGATTTACCCGGACGCGTGAAGATGAGACGGCCGGAGAAGCGTCTTGGCCGATCTCCGGCAAATCAAATTACAAATCATCGCTGAGTTTTTAAGTTCTGGAATGGAATTAGTGTTCGCAAACTTTGACTCGTATTTTAAAGGATTTTTGGCAATGTGAATTAAGATCACAAACGGGTCAATATATATCATAACAATAGACGTGTATGGGGATGTACCTTGTATATCCTACCCATACATGAGAATGCAGATGAATACGTCAAATATCCCAGCAAATATCATAACAGTAACAAACACATGCTAGGAGGTTCAGGTCATGCAAACTGATACGGAATATATTTTCACCATGCAGTCACCATGCATTTAACAGATAACACTGCATGTATATCGTAAACAGATAGACGTATAAGTAGGACATATAGTTAATATGTTACATCGGATATATACACCTACATTCCAGGGCCTCTAGGGTGTGCGGTTTTCCATCTACGGCGACCAGGACTCGGATATGGGTATCCACTTTCTCTCCGGAAGTTTCCACCGATTCTGCCGACTCTGCCATCGTCAAAACTTCGAGGTTAAACCTGCCTTTGACCTTAATTCAGATGTAACCCGTCCTATTTCAGTCTCTGTAAAACGACAACTATGCTGAGCGAGAAATAATGCAAATACACCTCCGTTTCTCGTGCAGCTATATAGAGACTCACTGTTCCAGCGATAAAAAGTTTTTGGGCATATTTCGCCGTAGGCTAGAAAACAAATAAAACTGTTTGCTACCGTATACTGATAACTTTGCTCGGTTCGTATGTTTAATGTAGTTATTTATAGGCGGTATTTTGTCGGATGATATTGCATTCATGATTCAATCGGAAATTACGCTCCTTCGATCCGCGTAGGACCTACATCCCTTATTATGCTTGGGGAATAGGCAGAGTGAGGGCCACAGCTCCTACGCGGATATTAGGACCGTAACCGGAAATAATTTTTATGTGACAAGTTACCCACGACCGTCTATATGACATCACCGAGATCACAAATAACCGGTTATTCTTAACGTACTCAGCTGTGTTTTGCCTATCTCGGCTAGTTATTGTATAGTCATAGAAATATGAACTTTGTCGCTCCGCCTTCAGCGGTCACTTAAAATTCCCCGAATAGAAGGAATGGACAGGAGGTTTCTGTCAATACAAAGAAAATAGGCCTATTACCCACATATCGTCATACGGACTGCTGAAGCGCGGCGATGCATGTCCAAACACCACGCCTACTTTACAGTCGTGCAGTCCTGTTTTTTAAAAATACTTTATGCACAACGAATTATTCATACGAAAACTGTAATTAGATAGGCTATTAATATTGCTTAAGTGAATAATACGATACTAATTGTGACCAAGCCATGTATGCATATAGATAGACTGATTATTAAGTGGACATCAGGAAATACTGGAAACGATTATTAATCAAATACATATATTGTCCATCTATAAAATGCTGGGAAAAAACAACAACAAAAACAACAAGAAGCAATACCTGTATAAAAATTCAAAACACCATGCAACAGACAGAAAATTTTATTTTAAGACGATTTTGTGGAAATATCATCTTGTAGAAATTTTTAACTATAGGAAGACGGAGATCCTAATAAATTAACCATGGAGCATGGCGTAGATGAAAGACCGAGTAGTTGCGTTGCCAGTTAAATTTTGGCAGGTTTCCAGGACGACTTAAACGAGATCGTTCTGTGAAGGACATTTTCGGTTTATCCGATACATTCCCCACTCTCGGTGCCTCTACATGTCAACAACTAAACAAACCGATATGACCCAACGAATCGATAGAGCCTGTCATCCCGAGTATTAGCCCCTTATACACAAAACGAGCAGAATTGTTGAAAGAAACAGCTCACTGAGTTGAAATATACACAAACGTAACCTAGCGTGTACGGAAGTGTTACATTTGGGTAATAGAAGTGTTATTTCGGTATAATGAACACTTCATAATTTTAGTACAGGTAGCTGGAGAACTCCATCCTCGCTAACACCAGGGGTATCTCTATCCTAGATATAGCCCCTGGTACGCTTGGGCAATATGTATCGCGATCAACGACACACAGCGGCATCCTGCACATATTGACCAATCAGATCACTTAAGCACCGCGACCATAACAACAGATTCGAAAACACCATAGCTTGTGCCATACCCAGTGGCAGAAGAACATGCACCTTTTCAACAACCATGAACATTAATAAATATAAGGAAACATAGTTTAAAACAAAATCTATTTGAAGAGAAAATATACCCATTCATCTCCATTCATCTACCATCAAACATCCAACAAGCCAGGCAAATGAAGAAAACACCGAAGCTTTAAAGGCGGTCAGCGATGTCAGTGTATCCCACAGGTGTTTGGCAAGTTCATTAGCTTCAACAATAGATTGGACAAGGTGAATCACTAAAGTACGACCTCCTCTCGATCATCCGTATACATTTTCACAGAAATTGGCCTACCTCTATATTTTATCTCCTATTTTATTCCTTAGAGGTTTATTGTGCATGATACCAACCAAAGATTCTCATAATCCGTCAAATATCGACCGTAAACCGTCCAAACATGCTGAATTTTAGCGTCCAAGATTCAAGATTCAAGATTCAAATTTTATTGTACAGACACCAGCAATGCAGCAGAGTACAAAACATGAAATGAAGATGACCACATTTAACAGTTGAACAGCAATATAACAATATGATCATAATACTCATAATATGACTAGAAGTATATATACATATAGTAATCTAAATACCGTACGTACGCAAAACACTGGACCTTAAGTTTTGCTTTGTTCATTAAACCACAAAAAGATGGTAGAGCAGATTTGCCCAGTCAGTCTTGTGTCCTGGCAAGACATTATAAAAACAAACTTTTCATTATGTGTCCAGTTCGCGAATGCTGGATAAAGTGATGTAATTGCCTCAAATAATATGACCCTACTTGACGTAAATTTATTACAAAAGATCACGAAGTGGATTTCATCCTCTACAGTGAGACATGTACTACATAGCCGTTGTTCGACCGGAGTTTTTGGTCTTGTATGTCTACCGACTTCTATTGCTAACTTGTGGTCGCTCAATCTGAATTTTGAAAAACATTTTCTCACTTCTAAAGACCTACACAATGATAAATATGGTTCGTATGAGATGTTAAATTTAAAGAGACGATACGACCGCATCTTGTTATTAACGCCTGGCTGCAGTTGATCTTGGACTGATAGTGTGAATAGTTTATTAACATAATTATCTAATGAGGACTGAAGAAAACTGCAATGCAGAAGACAACTTCTGTTACAACTTCGGCCGAACTCGGCAATCTCCGTTGTATTGCGGTGCAGCACTCAATTTCTGGCTTGACGCTGATTGGCCAATAAAACCACTTCAACACGTGTCAGAATAAATTATTTGGGCAAGCTGACGATCGGAAAAAGTAGGAATGTCAGTTGTTTTCACCCAAAATGTTACCTGTCCTGCTTTGATAAATTTTCTATTCCCATTCGTACCCACCATGATGGAGCATGCATGTTGAAATTGCGATGTGTGCGTCTCTGACTGTCGTGTGACAGTGGGGTTTAATAAAAATTGAATCTCCCGCGAAAAACACGTGTTGAAGTGGTTTTATTGGCCAATCAGCGTCAAGCCAGAAATTGAGTGCTGCACTGCAATAGAACGGAGATTGCCGAGTTCGGCCGAAGTTGTAACAGAAGTTGTCCATTTGCGTACACTTCGCCATCCATAAGATGGCTTGCGAATCGTGTGTCTCCATTATCGCGGAGCGGTATCCAGTACTTTACCGGATTCTGTTCGGCCTTCATCCGGCGGAGAACAGACCCGAGAAATCTGATAAATTACAGGTTTTCATACCACTTCTGAAACAGATATTGCCTGGGCTTACAAAATATATAGGTATGTATACCTTTCGTATCATCCAAGAGGTGGGGTGGATCTGAAATGTTGAACAAGTAGTTCATCACATGACTCGAAAATGGGGTTACGTCGGTAGACTTTAGCTGATTGGCTGACGAAGTCACGTGGTATTGATTTATAGAAATTCCCTCCTGCAGTTACCGAAAGTAGGCTGAACATGGATACACACGATCCCAGGGTCAGTCTTACCGCGTATAGATGACACAGATGGTTACAGGTTGAGAAGTTGTCTGGACGCTAAAATTCAGCCTGTTGGGACGGTTTACGGTCGATATTTGACGGATTACGAGAATCTTTGGTTGGTAGCATGCACAATAAACCTCTAAGGAATAAAATAGGGGGTGAAATATAGAGGTAGGCCAATTTCTGTGAAAATGTATACGGATGATCGAGAGGCGGTCGTACTTTAGTGATTCACCTTGTCCAATCTATTGTTGATACCCCCCAGCTAATTAACTTGCCAAACACCTGTGGTGTATCCGACCTTACCTTCCCACTGAAGGACTTGAATTGGGTTGAAACGCACGGATTTCTATAAAATTTCACTGGTCTATAATATTTCATTGTTATGCGTGCTTGGATTAAATATTTTACATTCGGTATCAGCAAATAGTTTAGCAGCGAAAGTGAAACCCAAACGTATTTTACCATCAGCGCAGTTTTTCTAGGTCACGTAACTGGAGTGTGGGCGGACGCGGTTTACTATGCAAGTTGGTCAAGGGTTCGCCTTTGGCTCACAAATAGAAACCTTGACGTGGTGATGTTCGCCTTTGGCTCACAAATAGAAACCGTGACGTGGTGAAGATGGGAGAACTCAAGCTTAGAAGGTAGCTTGGATATTGAGATGGTCTTCTGTCCAGTCATACACCAGCCCATCTCGGTCTTCGGCCTGGGCGTGATCGTCTAACATCTGCGCGATAGTCATCTTCGCTTACCGAAGTCTAACACTACACGTGTTGCCTTGGCTGAACGTAACAAATTATCTGATCAGAATACAGGTCTGTTGATGTCATAGCGCTATAAATATTGCGTCGTCCATATTAGGAGAAGTGCAATGTATGACCTCTTTAAAATCCCAATTTGTTTGGCTATATTCGAAGCAAATTAACATCAATACACCCACCACTTGCCACATTTGGAGATCACACGGGCAGACATCAAAGAAAATCCAAGCTGCACGGTGTTGGCAAGCTGCTATCTTGATTGGCTATATGACATCACATGCGTTTCTCGGTTTGAACAGTTTACTCTAGTCATTAAGTCAAGGTAGATGACGGAACGTTAGTGTAGTATTCAACTTGAAAATGTGAAGATGCGCTATAGTGGGAAGGGCCAGTCACCGGCAACGATAGTGGAGGTAAAACAGGCAGTGCTGTTCACGCATACTACTTACTACTCATGTCACGGCCGGCCACACAATATTCCCCAGGTCAATCCATCGGGTCTGTGTTGAGAACACATGCGGCGAGGTACACGTGGTTGGAACATGTCTCGGGCAAGTACTCTTGAAAGACAGACCGTGTTCATGGATCGTTCTCCAACACGGTTGAGATCTGGCCCGTGTCCATGTCAGGTGGAATAGTAACCGAGCACGTGTCTGCTCTTGTCTACTTGAATGATGTTGTCAAATCCGGCGTAGTAAATCACATTTAAATTGCTGGGAAGGGGGCTTCGAAGTGGATTTCCAGGCAAACGTTGCCTTACTTGACGAGGTTCGGCTGATCGTCGTTGTCCAAGGTCAGGTTAAGGTAAAAGCAGACAAACTTGTACCTCTCGAAGTGGTTCAATTCATCCTGATTAACTTGATCTTTTGCCAAAAGAGGTCTTGGTAACTCCGGATGTGAATTTGCAGTCTAAAATCCGGTTGGAGGGATCCACATGCAGGGATAAAAAGTTCAAGTTGAAATGCTTAAATTAGAAGGACTCGTCCGCATACGCCCGTTGAACGCCCCGTTGAAACTGGTGTTTCCCGCGCAGGCTATGGTCAGTCGCTTGGGCAGATCTCCCATGAATACATTTTCTTGGTTGGTGACCATATTCTAAGCCGGAACGGAAAACAAATAGGTTGGGATGCTGTAGTGGTTTTTTTTCGCAAGGTTGTGATGTGACTCAATTGCACAACTGGATTCAGTTTCACTTTGCGAAAGTACACGGCCGCCTCTTGGTGACAATCTCATAGTCAGGCGCTGTGCAGGTAGCCGGTAAAGCAAAGGCCGGTGACGCCCGCGTCAGTCCGAGTTTGATGTGTAGTCCTTATGACAACAACTTTTCGATGTTTTTGGTCGAGGCACTCTCGACTTTGTCGCTGAAAATCACATCCACCAGCTGGAACAGTGAGTGGAGCCCTACACTAACTGGACCCACCGAGGTTTTGCCCTCGAGATTGGTGCCATCGTCACAGAAGATCTTATTAGGTGTGGGTCAAATCTATGTACGCCATACCAGAGTTGAAGGAGCTCCAGTTAAATTCGATATCGAGCTGGAAAGAGGGAGATACTCCATCGATTGCTCCTCTTCGGCGCTGGTCCAGGTCGTTGTACGGTTCACAAACGTGGAAGGGCAAGGCCCTTGATGGATCAAGGCCATGTTTACTCAAAGATGCCCGGGTCTTCGATGTGCTTCGTCGCTGGGTCGATCATGGACTGATGCAACGTATCGGGGGTGCAGTACTTTTATTCCCTACGACTGGTTATGCTTTGGCGACCACGGGACCCCCTGCTTCTTTGGTTCAGCGTTTGACTGTCTCTCGGGCGGGGACATCGCCGAAAGCATCACCCAGGGATTGCACATCACTTCGGACGGCTTGGTTTCCAACCGCATTCATTCCGCGCGTCACCAGTGAGGAACATTTTGACGATGCTTCCCTTCACGTTTCCCAGTCCATGGTCCCGTTAAAGACAGGTAGGTCACCCCGGCTTGTTTGTTGTGAAGTCCACACAGCTGTGTGCATCACACTGGAGAGGTACCACCTTCATCCTGTATATTTCGGCGATCGAGCCTGGCGAAACTCTCAGCGCAACTTTTCCTCGTTCGAATCCGATCCATCATGCGATGTCGTCCCTTATGTCGATTTTGGTGGTGTGAATGTCGGTCTGCCGGATCCGACCCGGTGACAATCGAACGGCTTAGGGGATACCGTCCCACTGCTCTACCGACTGAGTTACCGAGTCTAGTCGGGAAGAGTGCTCCTAATCGGATTCTCACCAGAGCCATTATTTTCTGGTCGGGTGCTTGACAATGTAGGAATATAACTAAATAATAATTTAGAGGACTGTAATTATGTTCTATATATTTTTTATTATCCCTTCACCACACACGCGCCAGATTGGTGTGTTTACATGACAAGCGACTTTTTAGCCTTTTTGCACGTACACGTGGTGGGTTTCCCCAGGAAAGAACCCGGTTTGCATACGGAGTTGGTCGGGTTGGCTTGCTTCCGGTCGAAGCATGTAATCGTGCTGGAGGCTTGTCGCATCTTCAAAAGGCTTCTAACGCAAACTGGGTGCGACCGGGGTACATTTGTCTCGCAAGGTGTGACAGTTGAGTGGTGTCCCTCAGGCTTTTAATCACATCCAGGCAGTTGGCATTTAAACTGATGTTCCTATGTTCTTTGCTTTTACTGAACAGATTCTGCACAATGTAGATGACGCTGAACCGCCCATGACGACTGCCATTGGTGAAAAGATGGGTCACCCGAACATCGGTCTCCGCCATGAGATCATCGACGACAACCAAGGTGCCCGGTTCCAAATCGGCGAGGGTTGGTAGTCCTTCGCAAGGGCGTAGACAAGTTGTCAGGTTTGGGGGGGCTTGAGAGAGGGAGGGTGTGAGAGGGGGGTATCCCCCCTCGCAGCTTAAGAATTTTTTTTGAAACTTGATGATAAATTGGCACTCTCTGGGAGCATCTGAGCATTGTAACAACTGAACTTTGATTTATTATGCCAAAATATCTCATAACAATGACGATCACTACATTGATAAACGTTACAAGCTGAAATGATCATTCAGTCTCGGGTTTGCATTATAATTCAAGTTAATCCTTAGACAATACTGATAGCCCTGATAGCAGCGGAATGGCTGCATTGACGCGTGGCTGAGCACATGAGCTCTGTAGCCCCAGCAGGGACCTAATGATACTGTCAGTATCATTAGGTCCCTGCTGGGGCTAATGAGCTCTGGTACATTAATTGGGTTGCCTTTGCTATCTTTTTACTATCCTGCCCCGATAGCAGCGGAATGGCTGCATTGACGCGTGGCTGAGCACATGAGCTCTGGTTCATTAATTGGGTTGCCTTTGCTATCTTTTTAACATAGGAAATATTGTTAATCTATGATAACTGGGCTATTTCTACCTGCAGTTGTCGGACTTATAAAAAATGTTAGCGTAGTGGTCCTTTCTTGGAATAGTAGGAAAACTTATGAATATTTACCATATTTACACCAGTTATTAAACAGTGACTTCAGGTCGACTGTCTGTCCCGGATAATATATCTCAGACGTTTTCGGCGATATGTCTCGGACAATTTATCGGACCAATCTCACGTTCGGCTATTTCCGTATTGGCGGAACTTTCTCAGCTAAAGTGAGTTCTGGGAAGATTACTTATCGGACAGCATTGAAACTTCACACAGTAGATAAAAAATACTAAATTTATTGCAAAGTATCACCAAAATCCTTCCAGTGGTTCTCCATAAATCGCGAAAACAAAAATTAGATGGGAGAATTGTGAGTTATATTTTTGATGTCATAACGTCATGCTTGCATGTTATAACAATGGCAGATCAAAGTCATGGTGGCCCCAAACTAACATGGTATCGGTGATTTTCGTCAATTCTCAACAGATTCTAATGAAAGACAGGAATAGAATTAATGTTTTTTAGTTTATATACTGTGGGAATTTTCAATGTTGTACGATAAATTGTCTCCGAAATATCACCGAAAACGTCTGAGATTTATTATCTGAGACAGACAGTAGGTTTATTTCTGGAATTCTTATAAGAAAAGTAGTTGAGAGTTTGTATCTCTTGTTTGTGAATAAAGAAATACTGAACAACTGACTGGGATCTCAATTGAAAAACAAAACAACTTAATAGTGAAAAATTTGCGAAAAATTATGCTCAACTGAAGTTTTGATGTTTTTCGCCCAAATAGGCGGTACTTGATTGGAATCGGGGCGCACTATTCCATTCTCGGAGACGATCACAAAAGATTTGAGCCCGAAATCGTCAATCTATGGCTTACATGTAGGTCACTGATCAATTGCAATCTTATTTTAGGCCTAATGGTATGCACTGGCGGTGATAAGTTTACTTCTCATGTATTAATTGAATAATATAGGTGATCTGCTATGCTATGTTAGCTTTCTTTTTCTTTCTTTCTTTTTCGTTTTTTGTTTGTTTGTTTGTTTGTTTTTGTGCTTTTTTTGCCGGTCGTCAAAATTTGGGGGGGCTGAAGCCCCCCCAAGCCCCCCGTTGTCTACGCCCTTGCTTCGACGAAGGTGATGTGGGGCATCGTCTCGTACGCCACCAGTCATTCCCCATAACCCTACCCGACCCGGGCGATGGTTGGGGTAATCCGGCTGTTGGCATGTTGAACAAGTTTCTAGACGAAGTGCCACTTGCCTAAGCCCGTAGGTCCAGCGATGGGGCAGTGAAGGAATGTTGCCAGGTGCTAGCCGACTTTGACGAATTTGGTACGAGCGAGACGGCATTGGCGTCGTCGAGGCACTGATGTGTGCGGTGTGGCCTGGTGCCGCTGTCGATGCGTTGGTGCGTTCACCGTGGATGACCGTATACGACTGGTATTCAGGCGTAGTGGTCGCTGCAATACTCACTGTGGGGCTTAATTTCGACCTCGCGCGGTATCCTTGTCCTTCGTGATGGCGTCCTGGTCACTAGGCTCCAAAGCCCACCTGTGCTTTGTGCGTTTTTAGGAAATGCTGTGTTCAGAGGTGGTTGCATTTTGCCCATTCAATGTGTTCATGATCGAGCGCAGAATGAAAGCTGACGGCTGCGTTGTTTGTTTTTGTTTTATAACCGTTTCACCTGGTCGACTGGGATTCAGGAATTGAACGTACTCGGCCAGCCTTGCAATTTCACGAGGTGAACCGTCGTGCCTCGCCGTCGTTCGTTTCCCAGAATGCATTTCACGGTGTAGTTATCCTCTGTGGCTTCACCACGATCTGTAATTCCTTCTCGTCAAGCGTCCTTCCAATGGTTCCCCTTGAAGTCTTCCAGTTCATACACTCGCTGTTGTCGGGGTACGCGGCGTTTGATCGCAAAGTGTTCATTGCTGCAGTTGAGGAGCTAACTCTTCTCTAAGTTGCCCTTCCCTTTACTGTTCCGTACAGGGTCCCCGATCACCTCACTCGGTCGTGGTTGCATGGGTACAAGTTACAGAAGACTATACTGTGAAGTCATGTGGCTCTGTCAGTATGTCGGCACCTCTTCCCACTTCCCTTATATATGTTGTAATTTTTACCTGTGTATGGCGAGATTCTGCTGGTGGACGTTTCGTCCCCGAGGCTCGCCCCCTGCACAGACCTTTTGGTCTCTGATATATGCTGGCAATGTGGGAAGTTGATGCTGGGTCGACCTCGGGCTTTACAGACTAGTGTTTTGTGTTAAATGCCGTCATTTTCATCTGACGACGATACAGCTCACCAATCCCCAGTGTACGAGTTGTCACAGCGACACAGTTCACCAATTACCAATATACGAGTTGTCAGAGCATTTCCATCATAGCTCTCTAGATTTGTATCTAATGCCGCTTATGCCGGTGCTAGGGGCCGTGTGGTCATGTCATCCAAGTTGCCACATGAACAGGTACAACAAAGCGTACTTGTGATACAACACATCACGAATCGTTAGTTTCTTGGTATGTGCTTTAGAATAGGTTAACCAGAAGACTATAATGTGAAGTCGTGTGGCTCTGTCAGTATGTCGGCACCTCTTCCCACTTCCCTTATATGCGTTGTAATTGAACTTCGTTCCGTTCGGTGACGTCGATGGATACTCTCATATAGCATTTGACCAGCTGGGGAGGACATCGCTGTACCGCCTTTAATTGCACCTTTCCACAACGGAAGCCTTGGTCTCGTTGAACATGTGAAAGACGAACACCTTCTGAATATTCAGAAACTGGTGGAAGTGAGTGTTGAAGAAATCCGTGATTTCGTCGGTTTGCAAATACAGCGGTCTTGGAGATTCGCTTGGACGCAGAAGGGTATACAATTAACCCACGCATACTTCGACAGGCTAGTGATGCAGATCAAGAGATGTGTTTGGCGAAGGCATTGATGTAGACCAAATCCGCATGCCATAGGGCATTACCCCCAATGAGGACCGGTTCCGTGAAAAATGACGTCGAGCGTCTTGATGTGTCTTGTGTGGTGTGACATTTTAACCAATATCGGATTTGCGCTAGTTTTATTTCCTGGGTTTCGCCTCACGATAGAGGGTCGTCAATGCATTATAAGCGACCGGACTCCTTAGACCGTACTACAACTTGTCCAAAACCTTCTCCCAACTCTTCAAGGTGACGATAGGATCAGAGCTCTATCGCTTATTTAGAACGAGTATGGCTTGCGCTGGGGTTGCAGTTTCTTGATCCTATCATTGGGTTCTACCAGTGCTGCGCCCATGGCACGAACTCAGTTCAACTCATCTGATGACCGCTCGACCTATGTAAGCTCTTGAACTTACAACACATATAAGTGGGAAGAGGTGCCGAAGAGGTGCCGAAGAGGTGCCGACATACTGACAGAGCCACATGACTTCACAGTATAATCTTCTGGTTAAACTATTCTAAAGCACATACCGGTACCAAGAATCTAACGATTCGTGATATGTGTTGTATCTCAGGTAGGCATTCTTTAGCTCGACTACATACAAGAGATATCATTCATGGGATGTTTCTTTGTTTATAGAGTTGCTTGAATTTCTCATTAAAAATATCTATGTGAAATTTGGCAACACAATATATCAGCAGCATATAGGTATTCCAATGGGTACTAATTGTGCACCCCTGTTGGCTGACCTGTATCTGTTCTCTTATGAATATGACTATATGCAGGCGCTTTCAAAAACCGATCCATTCAAAGCCCGTTCCTTCTCATTCACCAAACGCTATATAGACGATCTTCTCGCTGTGGATAATCGCTATATAAATGACGCAGTGAAGGATATATATCCACCTTCACTGGATTTGAAGGAAACTACAGATAGCCCTACAGGCACATCTATTTAGATCTCTATCTCTATCAAAATGAAGCGGGCATTCTCTCTCGTCGACTTTATGACAAAAGAGATGATTACAATTTCGACATCGTAAACTATCCCTTTCTGGATAGTAATATTCCAGTGGGACCTGCATATGGCGTATACATATCTCGCTTAGTAGCATTTGCTAGATCCTGTGTTAAATGTGATGATTTTAATCAACGTCACAAAACATTGTTGCAGAAACTTATAAAACAGGGCTATTCCACCAAGCGCCTCCACTCAAAGTTTCTCAAATTTGGCGATACATATCGCATGCTGATAGCAAAATACGAACGTAGCGTGCAAGATCTATGGCGCTACGTTTCGTAACTTGTGTCTAATTCCGCTTAACCCGGGGCTAGGGGCCGTATGAACCCATGTACTTCAAGATCCTCATGGTACTCATATGAACAGTCACAATCAAAGCGTGACTGAGATACATCTTCTTTAGATGACGACTCTATAACGAATATTATGGATTAAGAATACTGATCAGCGATACGGATTTGATATTTTTGGAACATCATGATGTCTTGCCGGCATCATTGAAAACTGTTGACCGCTTCTCTCTTGCAGGAAACAAGCCTATGTTTATGTACACTATGATTGTCTTTTTGAATTTGGTGCTAATACTGTTATGTGGAAAATGGAATAGGTCTTTGGATTATGGACGCGGATATTCTCTAATGGACGACGGCTGGATTATGAATGACGGACTAGATGCTTGTAATTTGTTGTACCTGTTCATGTGGCAACTTGGATGGCATGACCACACGGCCCCTAGCACCGGCATAAGCAGTATTAGATACAAATCTAGAGAGCTATGATGGAAATGCTCTGACAACTCGTATATTGGTAATTGGTGAGCTGTTTCGCTGTGACAACTCGTACACTGAGGATTGGTGAACTGTATCGTCGTCAGATGAAAATGAACTACTTGAAGTTCTACTTGAACTACATCCGCCAAGGCATCTTTCAACGCCGACCATATAACAGAGTGGAGGATAAAACGCAAATATACCCCATTTAGCCGAGCCAAAGGGGCCGCGTCGGACGAACACATCGTTGAAAAGTGGATGAGGCAGTTTGAATTTAGTGCAACCCTCCCGGAATGTGAGCCGGTCGAGGTTGTGTAGGGTCCGCATCACATGTTTCTCCCTCCTCCATGATATCGACCTTTTCCTCAGGCGTCAGGTGAGAAACGCGGGTATTATATGCTCCATCTTAGTCAGTGCCATTTGCGTACACTTCGCCATCCATAAGATGGCTTGCGAATCGTGTGTCTCCATTATCGCGGAGCGATATCCGGTGTTTTACCGGATTCTGTTCGACCTTCATCCGGCGGAGAACAGACTCGAGAAATCTGATAAATTACAGGTATTCATACCACTTCTGAAACAGATATTGCCTAGGCTTACACAAATATATAGGTATGACTAACTTTCGTATCATACAAGAGGTGTGGTGGATCTGTAATTTTGAACAAGTAGGACATTACATGACTCGAAAATGGCGAGTTACGTTGGGGTTACGTCGGTAGACTTTTGCTGATTGGCTGACGAAGTCATGTGGTATTGATTTATGGAAATTCCCTCCTGCAGTTGCCGAAAGTAGGCTGAACATGGATACACACGATCCCAGGGTCAGTCTTACCGCGTATAGATGACCGATATGGTTACAGGTTGAGTCAGTGCATGATTGACACACCATGTGACTCTCCTTCGTACGTATAGGTAGGGATAGTCCTAGCTAAATAATATATAGCCCTCAAGAGTATGAGGGCTATACGTCGGCCCCAGTCACCTCCAGCGAGGGTTTTAGATAATTTTATTACGAATCACCCACCTCTGAACCTGCCGTACATCTAAACTCTATCCCCTCCTGCGCACTATTTCAAAATCTTGCACACTATTGTGAAATAGTAACGAATATATCGCCGTCTGAATTTTCCAGTCGGAAACTTCTAGCTCTCTGCGCGCCATGTTGGTGACGTCACTCTATACGGTTAACATGGCGCGTTTAAAGTGGAAGTCGTCTGGGAAATTCAGACGGCGATATATTCGTTACTATTTCACAATAGTGTGCAAGATTTTGAAATAGTGCGCAGGAGGGGATAGAGATTAGATGTACGGCAGGTTCAGGGGTTGGTGATTCGTAATAAAATTATCTAAAACCCTCGCTGGAGGTGACTGGGGCCGACGTATAGCCCTCATACTCTTGAGGGCTATATATTATTTAGCTAGGATAGTCCGTGAAAGTCCGGTCTTCCGACATGGCTCTCCGGCATTCCAATCAGGTCAAAGGCATTCGCGACTGCTCGGCTTATTCCGTGAAGTCATACATTGTCCGAGATCGTGTCGAGTGAGGTCAAAGGGTGACTCAGGCGCCGATCGAGTGGTCGATCTGTTTCGTCACGTAAGATGTCACGTTAGTCGTCATCTTCACCTGCCGTTTGCCACTGGGGCGTTGTTGGCGAGCCCACTGCAAGGTTTCCAATATGTCTAGTTGTTTCCGTCACGCACGATTCGCGATGAGGAGCTAAAACTAGAACAGCGTATTGTTACTCGGGTAAAAGAACCGGAGCTAGTCCGCCTCCTTATGCCGTAACAAATAGCCGAACGTAAGATTCATCCGGAAGGCTGGTCTTTCAAATGACATTGACGTTATGGGCAAGACCGGTGTTGTCCAGTGGCAGAAAATTGTTCAAGTCCAGGCCAGTCTTTCTCCCCGGGCGGTACTGCGATCCTGGGGAGTGGTGATCTGGATCTCTGAATCTAGACCCTGCATTATCTGTGAATGTCTTGCACCGGGATCGAAGTTGTTTTATTGATCCTTTCAATGGGTTGTGACGCCGCATTGGTCAGGGCTCGAGACCAGCCTCAACGGGACGGCTGACCGTTCCTTCGACAGGCACCGCATTTTCAATGGCAGGCCATATTTCGGGTGTAGGGTAGAGCCGGTGTTGGTGTTGCAAATAGAAAGGGTTCACGGTGTACGTAGATGTCATGATCGATATGGATGAGGTTGGCATCGAGCTCACCACTCAACACACATTTAATTTTGGTCCATTCGTAACGATGTAGAGTAAATCACATTTCATGTGGTGTCAGGATCCGAGTCACAGGTCACCCGGTCTTCCACGATGGTGATTTATCCTCAAAGATGTATAATCTCACCACGGGTGTGAAGGAAAAGACGGCATGTATGACGGGCAACAATGATTGCCGAACACTGTCGCTTGCCCTCATGTTTAGTGGGGGACCTTTGTCCTTACTCTATTACTCCCTCGGTGAGCATGCGTGCATCCCTGGTCCTACAGCGGTCAGGACCCTGTACACAACGAGAGCTCATTCATCCCTACTTGCCCAACCCAAAGGGCTAATGTAGGCTCTAGTGCCCATCCGAGTGACTGCACTTCCTCTACTACCGATGACATCACAGCCACGTGGTACTAGGCACCACCGCCACCATAATAGGACAATGTGTGAGCTTCAAGATGACACCTCTTCGTCAATATTCACTCAAACCACCCTTCGTCAAGACGGTAAGAATAATCCTCAGCTCCTCAGAGAGCTTGTCGTGGGTCCCGGGTATGAAAAGGAATAGGACCCCACCCGTGTGGTTCCCGGGTGTGAAAAGGAATAGGACCCAACGTTGTGATATGAGGTTGACGTGCGCATGGCTTACATGTATCCTTCTGAGTTCCCTCCATTTGAGCATGGATGGCTTCACCGCTGTATCTCTAGGCCCGTTTCTCGATACAGCATTCTAGATCCGGTTGCGCAGGCCTCCTCCCCTCCCGACCATCCACTGGGGCAAAAGCCTGGGTCCAGGCATCTCATCCAGGGAAATTCTCACGTCACGAGGCCCACTGGTTCGCCGTGCAGTGTTCCATTTCCAGTTGCCCATGACTATCCCTACTTCTGTTCCCAAACAACTCAAGGGCGAAAGCCCGGGTCCAGGCATCTCGTGGGGTGAAATCTCCATGTCTCTTGTCCCTCCCATAAGCGGGATAGGAAGTGGATAAAAATGGGTTCCCAACTTGCCATTATGCTGGTGATAGTTTAGGGGACTAGATTCTCTCCATCTGATGTTCTGCAGTTTTCTACTTCCGGTTGCACATGCGCAGCCCTACTCCCATCCCTATAATCCACTAGGCTGAATACCTTGGCCCTTGGGTCTTGCTGGTGAAATCCCCATGCCTCTTGTCCCTCCCATAATCGGAATAAGACGTGGATAATAGAGGGTTCCTCATTTGCCATTATGCTGGAGATGGTGTACGGAACTAGATTTTCCCCATCTGGTTCTCGGTAGTTTTCTACTACCAGTTTTGCATGCGCAGCCCTACTTCCGCCCATATAATCCTCTAGGGCGAACGCCTTTGTCCGTGGGTCGTGTGGGTTAAATCCCCAGGTCTCTTGTCCCTCCCATAATCAGAATAGGAAGTGGATAATACAGGGTCCCCCCCCCCCCGGGCGCCCATGAAAATCATATAAGTCCAAATGCATACACTGCCCCACACACACTTTGATGACGTACATCGCCAATCACTAAAACATGAGACTTGCTTACCCCCGAACTGATGATGCCATGTGACTGTCCTGGCAAACACCGACTTGTCCGGACGAATGGGCATTTGGAGGACCACTGATCCATTCATGACATTTTGTGACATTGGAGTCATGTGAGCGGAGGTGACCTTGGACTCTGTGCACAATGGTGTTAGTACAGTTTATGCGTATGCAAGGTCAAAGGCCACTTCCAGTCTGCATCTCAGGTCACTTCTGGTCACGTGACTCTGATGTCACAGAGGTCAATTGTTCTCTCCTACCATGCCCCCTCCCCCGTTAAAAATACATATGTAGAAAGCTGACAGAACAGCCAAGCTTTGCTTTCAACTGACAGAGCTGTCAAAACAAGAAATCTACAAAATACAAGAAAAATTAAAATGTAAGATTAAAAATTTCTTTTTATTTACAATATCTGGCTGCATCCGAACAGATAATATTATAGAGAATATAAAAGTTTGGGCGTAAAGTCAAGACTGCCCAGACAAAGGTACATAGACAGGCGACAGCCAAATTTATATTCAAGGGGATCTGTTCAAACTATATATTTTGTGAAGTACACACCCACTGGGAGCCGCCTGTCGTCAATGCGTATATCAGACATAAATACTGGCATTTCGATTTCTGTACAAAGTCATAACAAAGCACAGTCAATACAACAACCTACAAGGTAGATGTAGGACCATGATAACAACTGTGGGTGATAATAACGAAGTGAAAAAAAAACAACATAAAAATGAAAATGCAGCGACAAAACCAAAATTAATTCCTGAACAACATTCATCAATATTAAAGTATTGAATAGACTGCTACACATTCCTTCCGTCTGCATCTCATTGGAGCTATTCAAAAACTCTGTAAAAGGAGGAAAATAACAAATCTGTCTAATAGACTATTTCTGAAATTCCTTATTGACCAATGAAACTGCCTCTTTCGGCCAAACACCCAATGAGGCATTGGAGTCGGGTCAAACCATGATTTCACCAACTGTTAAACTGACCAATCCGGTCAAACCATGATTTCACCAACTGCAGTTTAGGAGATGTTTAGGTGATTTTTTTTGGTTTCATTTTCTTCAAATGGATAAATACACTTTCACAATATTTCCCTTTTTTCTAGGTATGGAAGCATCCAGTGAATTATTTCCAATGTATGTCTAAATTACTGCAACAAAGCTGATGACACAGGACCCAGTTTTCTTTTTTTATATATCTGTGTGAATGACTGAAAACAATTTTCTCCATACATTCCAGCTGTCCAGTTCCTTAGATCATGTGTAATCAGTTTTATTTGCCGTCAGAACTCGGTCATCCATTTATACTCAAGTATAGAATGATACTGCTGTCTTTTGCAACTGGGAACTATTTTTCTGTTACAATGAAAATCTGTGACATCTCAAATTGCACAATTCAGACGGGGCAGAGGAGAGATCGACTTTGCAATGCGCTTGTACGTGTGCAGCTTTGTTCTCTCTCTGAAGAACTGTACAAATGAACAATTATTTCTGGCAGCAATAGGCGTTCATGTTATTTGTTTGGGACAGATAAAATTTGTCATATTTCGCAATACACACAGACCAGTTTAAATTGAACATTGTAGAATTGTCAAGGATAACTTATTTGTGTGTCCTTCGCTTCTACAACCTTATCCCAGTGTGTAAAGTTCTCCCTGCAGCAGAGTTCAACTGTGCAGTGATATTTAAGTACCTATATACATAAGGCACATCTGATAAATCTTATAAAAAATCGACGTTCCAAATGCAGCTTCTAAAAAGAGTTTTGATATAAAAGCTAGAAATTTATTACAATTTTTGTTCTATATACAAGTTTTCCGCTGGCAGTATACTGAATATGTACCATCATTAAACAAGTAACTTTTTCAGTAAATTATTTTGTTGAAACAGAAAAAAGAATGAACATCTAAACTTGTGTCCTACAAATCAACACTTGTATCTAAAATTTAAAAGATGGAAATGGGTTGATAAATTGGAATATAGAGTGAATGACTTTAAAATAATATGACAAGGAATTGATGATTTGGGCCGAGGGCTCAAAGCCTTTATGTAGAATAAGGGTGTACAACATGAAATACTGCTGGGTATTGGTAATTTGAGTATTGATGAACAGAACTTTCTTCATGCAAGATGGGTTTGAGGAGGGGGGAGAGGGGGGGAGAGGGCACTTGTGATTTCTCTTCATAAAATACATCACAAATTAGAAAAATTTAAAAAGTTAAAAAAAAAGAAGATGGGATTCAACTTCACCCACAACCACGTTTGGAATTCTAAAACAATATCAGTACATATCTCTTACATGTACGAGCCAATCTGACCATTCTCACAACACAACCCAATAACTTCTCACAACACAACCCAATAACTTCGGGAAATTGCAGAATTCGGCAACGTTGTCAAAATCGAGAACAGTTGCCGAATTTGGAAGCGGAAAGATTGCCGAATTCGGCAATGTTTTCGGCAATGTTCCCAAATTGGAAACATGCCTATTTGATTTTCAAAGCATGGGCGACATAGAACAAAACACATATTTTCTCGCCTGCAGAAAAAACCGTCCTGTAGAATTTCTGAATATTGCAATGTAATGCCAGAGAAATAGTGCTGCCACCTCTTCATACAAAAAAATTATTTCTGATCGCCCAATCGCATTTTACTAAGGTAGATTAGGGCCGCAAAGTTGTTGAATTCGTAATGAAATTTTTTTAATGTTCCTGATTTCGACAACGTTTCCGAGTTTTGCAATTACTCGAAGTGCAATAACAAGAACACTGGCATCTTTCTATCAGAATCTTCTTACCAGTTTTCAAGACACCTGTCATCATCTGTATCATCAACAATGACCAATTCATTTCTTATCATGAACATCTCTGTTAAAACTTTTGTTTTTGTTTATATCTTGATGAAAATAAAGATTTCATCTCACATTTGTCGAATTTTCATTTAAGGCATGGCTCAAGTTCTGATAAGATCTCATCTCAAACCAACATTCTTACAGTATAAAGTTGAACATTTTTCTGAAGATGGATCTAAAGTCTTTGTCTATCTTTCAGTCCTAGATTCTGTTGATTGCGCAATATATGTGCTATCATGTATCTATATATATATATCTACATATTTACACAGATGACAGCGGTTTCATTCAACATTTGTCTGCTTTAAAACAATTTGAAATGTTAAAAACATCCACTCGAGTCTCGCACTTTTGTGCAATATTCAATATTTACACCTTCACTTTGGTCAAATTTGATTCAAAAATGCCAAACTGTTTCAAATATCACATCAATTTGTGTCCTTCAGTTTTTGCATTGCATTAAAATGAATGAAAGGTGTCCAGTTCTGCCCCACATGTCCATCTGGGGTTAGTCCTCGGCATATCCTCAAACTTTTAACACTCTGTCCTTCTATTATGTCTCAGGTGAAAATCTTCAAGCACCACGGTAATCCTGACACCCCTAATTATTTGAAGTAGTAGCACGCAGTTGGCACAACAAGCCAGTCCATTTCAGGCTAAAAGCACTAAACAGGGGTGTACAGGTTGAACCTTTTCACTCCTGAAGAACATGAAAACTTGTCCAATTGAGTTCCTGTATTACAAGGCGATAAAATCGCTTGTCTCTTCTTCCATCGCAGGACTGACGGGAGCAGAGAGCATCATGGGATCTCCTCCCACAGGTGAACTGTCATCCATGTCGTCGAACGGACTCTGTGATGGTGTTAATTGAGTAAGAGTCGTAAATGTGGTGTGATTTTGCTCGCGGCTTTCTATGATGTGTTCAGATTTCACAGGCTGTAGGCTCAGTCTACTAGGCTCAATCAAAGTGGTGAGTAGTTGGCTAGAATCAGTCGATGTTCCCGTTGTAATTCCATGGGCCTTCATCAGTAACTCCAGTTGCTGAGGTAAGAAAATAAGAATGTCGGTCAAAAGAAATATCAAGCCATAATATTTATTCCGATTTATTTTCGAGATAAATAATAAATTATGGGCATAAATTTTCGTACACGTTTCAGTCCTCTTTGACTGCAAGTACTGTCTGGTAAAAAGGATCCTGATTTACAATGTTGTTAATATGCATACTGCAATAGAACCGCATTGAAAAAATATGTTAAGGTCAAACTTACAAAGTTTGTTTGTTTGGAGTAATATAACCTTGCAACAAACCATGGGTTGGTAGGTCGATTTTTAGTTTTTATTTTTCTTTCATTTGAACATTTTGTGGTCTCATACGTGGTGACAATATTGCTTCATGAGAGTAGAGATGAGAGATGTGCCAAACAGAGAAAATATCACCATTTGCAAGGATCCTGCTTTGCACACATTTTTCTGTATAATTTCAAGTTTCAGAAAGACTCTATATTTCTTAGATGAATAAAAAAATAATTCAGGTAAGACCAGTAAATATTTTTGGTTCGGGCCTTTTTTGGTACATAGGTATAGGGTTACTCCAAACAATTTTTTAATTTGGCCTAATAAATAACAATGAGAACTGCTCTTTCCTCCTTTCACATTGTTCTCAATTACCCTCTCATTGATGCAATAACATTGGACAAATTCTACACAAACTTCATCCAGCAGCAGTCTAGCTTGTAAATGAATATTATATCTCATTTCTTCCTATGCTTGAATACAGGAAAAATATTTTTAACTACATGCAAGGCCACACCAAATATATTTTTTGTTTCATGGACAGATTTTATTTTTTTCAAGATTGGAGGGCGATATTAAAAATAAAACTGGACATTTGAAGTTCATCCCTTTCTTTCTGTGGGTGGATGAGTTTTCACTCGTCTGGTCCAGTTTCACTTTTATTTTCATTAACGCCTCCAATGTTGAAAAAAAATTAAAAATCTGCCTGGCCATATGGAGGAATGGAATTGAATGACGCACATATTACCATGAGAAGGTGGACTGCACTTAGTGACATATGCCCAGCATCTCTATTGATTTAAAGATTTTACCGAGTAATCAATGACCCACCTGTATCCTGAGCATCATTTTCCTGTTTGTAGCTTCCACGTTTCGCTGTTTTTCTTCCATATGTCTCACGCGTTCTTGATCTCGCCTAAGACGGCGAATGTAATCCACGGATGCCTTGAGTATTGTCCCTTTGTTTTGTCGCATGTCCCTTTAAATACACAGTTCATATTCTCATTAGACATCTGAAGAATATCTTACCTACATACATCTCACACAATTCACCTCAGCAATCAGCAATTGCCGTGGCATAAGCAGTTGACCTCAGCAATGTTTAACAAGGTGTTAAATAGGAATTATTTTAATATTACAATATTTTTGCTGCTCAGAGGTGAGTTTTCCAAATTGTGTGGGCTGACATATTCATCTATTGTGATGGATAGATACAATCATTTATGGTTTGAAACTAGTTGGAAGGAATTAAGAGTTGGAGCACTAAGGACAGGTACTTGTATTTCGTTATTTTGTGACCGATGTTGATGTCGATATATTGACCTTCAACATTCAACAAATTTCTTTTACACAAATATGTATGTACAAGTAGAAACTGTATGTGTAGGAGCACATGGCTCACTAACTCAGAGACTAGGGTTGTTCTCAAAAATGGTACATGAGGGGGAAGACACCTTTATCTGACTCCAACAAACCATATACCAATTATCCTATCTCCCTAATGTTAAATGATGGTACATGTATATCACCCACCTCACATATACCGTAGAACTGAAAAATCTCCCCACCCCAATCACAGGTACTTTTTTTCTGGAACTGTCCTTGGATATTATAAACAAAGCATACAACAATATAATACTGCTACTTACGGATCACTACTTTTTGGCAGAAGTGTTCCTAATTCCTTTATACGGTCATTGATGTTAAATCTTCGCCTTCGTTCAACTGTGGAAAAAATAAAGAGAATGGGAAATGTTACTGCCAATCAGAACACTATCCACGTGCAATGCACAGATTAATATAGAGGATCTATGGACATGATGGTTGGAATTCTATATTTTTAAGAGCAAGGGAGGTAACAATGTATGACAATTCGAATACTATATTCTGAACTGGTACATGAAATACACTTCTATATTTAACACTGTTTTTGTGTATGAAAACAGAAGCATCCTGGGAGTTTGATTCTGCCAATGTAACAATATAAAATTTTTAAAACCTGGTTACATTTGCAGAATTTGCTAAAATGCCGTTTAAACTATCAATGGTCAAAACATTCCTTAAATTTATCGTCTGGCTTGAAAACACTGAAGTCCAGTCAAATGTGCTCTTGCTTATCTGATTTACTCCATTGAAATTGTGCCTACTTACTGAGGTTGTGGTTGTCTTTCTTCTGTCTCTCTTTGGCCCACTGCCGTGCCTCGTCCTCAGAAAAAAAGCTTGGAGGTTGATCCTAAAGAACAGAATGATGTGTTATAGGACATCTATTTCACATCGATAGCAAGGGCAGTAACTCAGCCTACCTTCGATCAACAAATACGCGCTTAATAAATTGTATTTCATGTGGGAGCAGTATGCATGTTTAACATGTTACTGAAACGTGAATACATTTTCTAAACTAAATCAAATTCAGTATGCAGATACGAAATGAGACATGTCAAAGAGAACAATTTCATGTCAAAATTCACCAATATCAAGGTGCTGAGTATCAAACAGATTATTTATTAGATTAGGGAGTACTGGCATATGGTAATCCCTCTAATAATTCAATCACAGGAAGTGAAATTTCCGACCATGAAATCTGGCATGATCAAATTTATTAGAACAGGAAGTTGACAAAACGGTTCAGAATCATGCATAGACTTAAGTATTTCTTCGTTTCTAGAAAATAATGATTTTCTAGGGTGATCATATTTATTGGAACCACCCATTGAATTTTGTCTCCGAAATTGGGGGTTGATTGTATTTTGATAAGGGGGTTGTACACTCAGCTAACAGATCTTCAGACATTCTGCATGGTTGAACACTCCACCAAATTCTTCAACAAACCAATGAAAATACGGGACTTTTGTTTGAGCTTTTAGACAGACCAAACAAGCATTTCATCTTAAACAGGATAATCCCATGATGCATCACTAGATATTAAGAATAATCCCATGATGCACCAGTAGATATTCTGAAGTTTTTGGAATGATTCACTAAACAATGAAGTGTATACGAAACTGTACATTTTCCAGTACCGGTACACCATTATTTTTGAGCCAAAGAAAACTGACTCCATGCCACATTTCTCATAACAACAAAAAATAATTATGAACATTTAGCTTCCAACAACAACACCAATGATGATGACAAGAATAGAGCGTACCGAGCCCATTTGAGAGAGTGAAGGTTCTATCAGGTTCAAGTCATTATCCATGGTAGTGTCCACCGACTCCAAACTGATGATGTCACCGAGTAAATCATCAACCTGTAACGAGAGAAAAGACAAGAGCGTCTCAAACTGTTCTTGATACAAAGTACAGGTACTAAATTACTCTCAACCTCCTTGATCTGTAAATTATATGTGTGTGTCTTTTGGAGCAGCAATATCTTCTACAATATCATGATATATGAGCGTTGTTGTTGTTTTTTAAATTCTGTATGGATTAAATATTATGGACATGAATTTACAGGCATGCACCGCTACAAACCCACATGACCACAGGGTTTACAGAGTATATGATAGTAGGCCTACAGGTACACTATTCACATTGGAACTATATTGTAGCAGAATGTGTTGAATAGTACGTACCGGTAACTATCTCTTGATACTTGTGGAAAGTACATGTTAGACCATACATGTCTGTTTTGACCATCAGAAAATCAAACAACATTAAAGTTTACACAATTTACTTCAAGGAATCCCGATTAGTTCCAAATTTCCCTGTCTGGATATAATACGATTATAAAATAATACTATCCAGGTTATGCGGATAAGTTCTCAGAGCCTTTCTCAAATGATAAGATTGGCCTACTCTATTTACTCATATTCCGAAAATCATTTTTAAACTTAACATCTTTATATGCCACCTAAGTTTAAATACTGTGGCTTATGTATGATATTTATCCCAAGAACTGAGAAGCTAGCTGGTGAAATTTGTAAAATATTAGCAGAATTTCTCTCCGAAGATGCCTGAAGTTATGTTTTGCCGTCGAATTAATTAGATGAATAGGGTAGTCAGGTTAGACAATGGACAGATTTTTTTATGGTGATATCAGTGAAGTTTGAATTTTATGATCAACATACTTTTGTCTTGTGCATGTTCCATCACTCTTGCTGAAAGCAAGCATTTATTGACATTATTCAAGGGCATCATGGGGAGGGGGAGAGGTGTTATTGGATGCGAATGGCCCCTTCTCAGCGCCCTACAGTATGTTATTTCCCTGTGTTGGACAGCATAGTAATAGGGTCTCTAATAATTACATGTAAGCATACGATGTGACCCCTCTCAAGAAATCCTGGCGATGCACAAATGAGACACACACATTTACACAGACACATTTAAAATAATACTTTTTCAAATGTGTTTGGTTGATCAACCCCAATGAAATGAAATTACTTGTATACAAAATTGAAGATTTAAGTTTTGGTAAAATTGAGTAAATCATTGTCTGTTACCTGTAAATTCATACTATGGTAGCCCACGGATGTGTTAAAATTGCTGATTTCTTTGCCAACATTATTTGAATGCTGTTATATTTTGATAAAATAACCTAAACTTGACCCTGGATTGTAAAAGTTTCTGCAATTTCAAAGTTATATAAGAATGGTTGAAGTGGAAACACTATATTGACAGGTCACGTAACAGCTTCAACAGCTGACAATGTTTCATTATGTTATATTATGCAGTCCCCAGGACATTGACAGCAACTCATCAAATATGTTACATTAATGATGAATTATCTCTGACATTTGATATAATAATACTCTTATTGGTCTAGCCAGGAGGTTAACATGGTGAATCTATCGTTTATTTAATGCGGTGTGCTGCTTTACTTTGTAAACAATCAACAATGGACAGGTACACAGCAAAATTAGGAGTTAGGTCAGATTTCTGACACCTCTAAAGAAAGGTTAGTGGTAACCATCCCTTTCAAGAAGAATCACTTTAGTTCAGCTACTGTCCAGGTACACAATATCAAGTTTTGGTGAAATTTGAAGAATGAATACCTGCAGGTTTCAACCCTACATTTATAGTTAGTAACGTATATATTTTATTCACATCTGTAGAAATTTGTAAATACTGCAAATCAGAACTTTTTTCTATTGCTGCAATGTATATTGAATATTTTTTTTTGTATCAAGCTGAGAAAAACACCTGCTTCATGGATGCATGTTGATTTCGTAATTATTTATTTTTACAGGTGAGCTAAGTCTTCGATTACATTTACATAACATTCCCAGGTAACTGTCAATCAAATCTGACAATTGATACGGCAAACTGATTATTAAATCTTTTACAATGTAACATGTTTTTAAAAAATACTTCTAAAGTTGTTCAAATTTAGCAACATGAACTGTGTATCAACTCTAGTTATGTCAGTCATCTGTAAAACAGTTTTATACTTCCTTATCAAACCACCGGACAGATTCTGGAATATACAGGTACATGTATTTCATACAAACTTTTTCTTTCTTTTTCTTTACTTCAACATTTCAATTTTCTCTAAAAACCTTTATTTTTTCCAAAAATATCATATGACAAAGATGAAGAATGCAAGTTAATCATGTATGACTATTTTCATGTACGAACACATTTTAAAGCTGATTCCAAAACATATTCTATCTATATTCAGCTCTACTTGTCCAAACTTGTCCATCTTTAATTCATCCAAAAGATGAATTTGCTTCACAAGATGTCAGAAGAAGGAAGGGTCTTTTGGGCAGTTCGTCATTTAAGGATCTTCAAACCGGGGACACCGTGTGCAATACAGCTTGTTAGGTAGCTTTTCCAGGTTCAACAAAGGTTCCCTACATGTAGTCACCTGTTGTGTTTTCTTTACATGATGAATATGCTAAAGTTTTTGATTCAGTTGAGTTGATAGGGGGTGTAAAAGTGATTGAATTATATTTTAGAGACCTTAGTTCACTGCTAATTGTTTGTTTCTCGTAACCTTGCTTGTAAAAATTCACATTATTAATTTATTAATTTACAAACCAATTGAATACAAATATGAAGAAAATGAGCAAGTTTTACTCATGAAGATGTAAATCCCTCATGGTTTTAATTATTTGCGCTCAAAATATAGATGAGGGCTGGTTACAGGAAATGAACCATTAATTATCAACGGCCTTATTGAACAAAAAAAATTGTATGAAAGGCTCATTAGAACATAATGGTTCATTTATCATCTCCTGCTGGCCAGGAAACGGGGACAAGCAGGCCGATTTTATTTCTATTTTTCTCTAATTAACTTTTGCTGTTAAAAATGCTGTTAAATTCTCTGTCTATTCTCTGTCAAATGGGACTTTCCAATTCCTGCTGGCACATGTTGCTTACAACCTGTGTTATACACATTGCAGAACAAAAAATAGTGAATAAAGCGAATGTTTGGGTCATGGGCAAAATTGAGGCTGGGCAGTAATGATAAACGAACAATTAGTTATAATGAGCCTAAAAGAAATAACAAAATACATGTTAGACTCACCTCTGAGATACTTGTGGCAGTACTGCTCATGCCCACAGAGAGGGGACTATCCGGGTCAACTGGGGCACTCCCACATCTAGCCTGGGGATTATAACTGGACGAGATGTGACCCAAGTTAATCGTGGGCAACGAGTGCATAGCTGACCCTTCTGATTGGCCGAGGAACATCTGGATCTGACGCTTTTGGTTCTGTTCCACATGATACTTTGTCGGGTTTTGTAACCGTGTTTTAACCTGGAAAACATAAAACAAGAACTGCGAATGAAGAACATGTGAATGATGGTTACAAAGATATTTGAAAATTATTTTTTGTCTGAGGGAGACCATCAAAACAAGAACTTTCAAAAATATGCCAAAAACTAAAATATGTTTTGAGAAAGATGTTGGGTAAGAAAGTTTTTTTAAATAGTAAAAATTTAAATTTTATATTGTGTTTTCAAGTAAGATTATTTATCTATATTTTTAGGACAATAATTTTCAACTATTTTCAACTAAAAAAAAAAGACATTGAAACAATTCATAAATAAATTGTTTAAACAAAAATTATAACGAACATTATTGTAGCTGTTGAAGTTTTCCCACTCAGTTGCATACTGACAGCTGGGGATATCCCGAATATTATAGTTATGTTCTGCGTCCCAGTCCTGGTTATCGGCATGCCAGTACTGCTGGTACTCATACTGCCCAAATTGATACTCATACACCATCATCGTGCGCAAACCTGTCGCTCTCGTGATTTACCTACACTCCAAGATTTTACTATAGATCTATCTCTCCTGTCCTTAAACCAACACTGAGGGCAGCCTTGTTACCTCCCAGTCCTCTTATACCGACCCAGACCACACAGCTTCCCCGGCGAGGCATAATAGAGTTATCCCCCCTCAGGCTAAGACTATTGAGGAACACTATCCCTCCCCTTTTTCTCACGACAGAAGTAGCCACTTGAGCTGTCATAGAACTGGCTACAAAGCACAATAGGTGTAATGATAAGCCAGCTTGAATGGGATGACAGTGTAAGGATATACAAGGAAAGTGAAGAAGAACTGAGGCAGAATGGAGAGCTGTATCAGGAATGAATAGGGAGAGATTAGCGGAGAGATTAACCTTCATAACAGGCTATAATCTCACAGATAAGGGCTCATCAGATTAATATCAGATTTGTCAATATTGATATATCAGCCTAAATCCCTTGAATGATTCCAGAAAATGGATAATGTTAGATATACAAGATAAAACAGATCTTATCCAGCTATATACGATCATTTTGACCAGTCTGTTAGTTTTCTTTCTAATACTGATGATATCTGTAACAAATTACAACCCAATCTTTTGTCAAACTGTTTACTCCTGTTTAATTTCATATCCTGCCAAGGGAGAATTCAATTTCGTTTTGAGTTACCAAATTGTAGAGATCTCTTGTTTCCCCCAAAACCAACATTTTTGACACCTGGATGAGAACAGATGCGGTTGGAGCAGTTTTGCTTGGGGAAATTTTACTTCTTTCAAGGTAAAAAGTTTGACAGATAATAATTATTTTGGTGCACATGTAGATTAGTGTTGTGTTTCAGTGCACAAACAAAGGAAATGTATTTGCAGCTAAGTTATATATATGGAAAGAAAGATTGACATTCTCTTTTGTCATGGAAGAAATGTTTGTGTGTATTTATAGAACTTTTAAATTGTAGGGAATTTTGTACAATTTCATGTCACTACAGGATTAGCCTGGTATTTTCATTTCACATTAAAGAATAATTTTAGTGGGTGGTCCTTCGGTTATATCATGAACTGATAATTTTGTATCTGCTTCCCACAGGTAAATACACACAAATTTCTATACAAGCATCTAGTCCATCATTCAATATTTAACCATACATTAAAGAATTTCTAGGTCCATAATATAGAGACCTAATTCGTATTAGCATTAGGATTGGCTAGTGTTATATGATTAAATAATGAAAGTTGACAAGGGTATATAATTATATGCTATTTGTCTCTTAATTTTTATGAAGCTTGAGTACATGTATGTACCCCAATCCTTGTCAGAATGTTTGCATTTAACAAGACCTACAAGAAAGCATTAATTGTTAATGTATGTTCACATTTTTATGTGTCTGTGATTAATAGTTTAGCTTTTTGAATAACTTTCTAAGACTATTTAAGAAAAGATTTTTGTTCAAATTAATTTATGACTCTGCAATAAGAAAAAATCACCTATTTCTTTGTGTAATGTAGTTTACAAATAAAATCTTCAGTGGATAAATATTTCCTTTGTGCCAATTCAAAAGACAGAATAATGAATAGATCAAATGAATGGAGAGTTAATCACTGAATCTTCTTCCAAAGAAAGGACAATCCAGTGCTATACTAACATAAGCATGAACCTTTCACTGTCAGAAGTACTTCAGCTTGATAAGTATTATGGTGGTATATTCTCTGTACCATTTGAAGGCACTTGCCACCATGCAGTTAATAAACAGCTTCTCTGATAAGCCATAATCCAGAACAAATAGTCAAGTGGCCAGATTAAGTGGACAATCTGCTTTCCTTTGTGTGTAAAGCAGCAGCAAGTGTGTCTGTTTTGTGACCCATATGCAATAGTGATTTAAACAAAATATGACCTCGGGGGACTGAACTGGCCACACTGTACTGATACATGCTACCATTATTGTGCAATCTATTGTATTCGGTTTACCTCTCCAAAGAGACGAAGGGAAGATCATGTAGCCATTTATTAAAAACCAAGGTTTTCTCATACAATTTCATCTAACTGCTGCTTTAAAAGTATTTTATTTTTATACAAAATCATTTTCCATCTTGATATCAACAGAATAAACTATCCAGATAACCCGAGAGGAACGTATGAAAGCTATATTCAGGGTTCATACATTTACAGCTTGAAAAAAATCCAGGAGTTTTCCAGGACAATAATTTTCATTTTCTAGGAGTCTTTTGGTACAATAACGCGCAACTAAGATCCACGTACCGAAATTCAGGAACCAATTTTATAAGATCGCTGGTTCTCCCAAAAGATGAAAATGTAGTTCTTCCAGGAGTTTAACATTATTTTTAAGCATTATCCAGGACTTTCCAGTTTAACAATTAAATTCCAGATGTTATAAAGGACTTTACAGGAGATGAATGAACCCCGACTGAAACTGATTAGTTTTTCTCAAAGATTCTACCTGTCCGTAGTTCTTCATAATTAGATAACAAGATTTCCATTTAATAAGCAACATTTGATGTAACCAACACCATAATGACCTGCGTTGTTTGTATGGTCTGTACAATTGTAAAATTCCATAGCTAAACTTGTATACTTGACTATAGATACAATTGTAACATTCCATAGCTAAACTTGTATACTTGACTATAGATACAATTGTAACATTCCATAGCTAAACTTGTATACTTGACTATAGATACAATTGTAACATTCCATAGCTAAACTTGTATACTTGACTATAGATACAATTGTAACATTCCATAGCTAAACTTGTATACTTGACTATAGATACAATTGTAACATTCCATAGCTAAACTTGTATACTTGACTATAGATACAATTGAATCTTATTGATCCAAAAGCCACAGTCTTCTAATTATTCAAACCCTCTGTCGATCATTCCCAATTATTCAAACCCTCTGTCGATCATTCCCAATTATTCAAACCCTCTGTCGATCATTCCCAATTTCATCAAAACAATTCAATTAGTCGATCTAATAAATCACACTCAATAGCAAAGAAATAATTGATTAACTGCATGATTCTGGATCAATTTGTCAACTTCCTGTTGTAATTAATCTGATAATTCAAAGATTTTATGGCGGAAATTTTATCCCATGTCACTGAATTATCCGTCTTTCCTGTATGTGTCCTTTAATCCGTCTTAAATTGCATCTATGGCAGAGACTTTAGCAGGGATACTTTGAACACAAAATTCTGCAAATTCTCCAGGTGAAACTTACATGTAAAATTTGTGCTGGCACTTCTGTGGACGTGATGGATGATGAAACGGGCATGCTGACGGCGGGCGTCGTGTGGAATGATCCACTAGTCCCACCCATATTGGACAGACGTAACGAATGAGAGGTGAGAGCTTCCTTTTTCTCCTCATCCTGAAGCTGTTGTCTCATCAACTGAAGTTTGAGGCCAGCCCGTGACGTCATGGCGGCATGCTTGATCTCCGTCGTTGGACTGCAGGAAATAAAAACACAATCATAAATCCTTCATTTTTATATTACACGATGTTCATGTAGTACAGAAGATAAGAAGGAGTGAGTGAATATGATTTAACAGCGCTTTCAACACTATTTCAGTCACATCACAACATTGGAGCCTATTCCTTTTCACACCTTGGAACCACACAGGTGGGGTCCTATTCCTTTTCAAACCAGTGATATGATTAGAAGTTGCTTTCAGAAATATTTCAGTCATATGATTGGGCCCTATTTATTTTCACTCCCAGGACCCAACAGGTGGGCTCCTATTCCTCTTACACATGAAAACCCCATGGGTGCACCAGTTAGTCGCCTCTTACGACAAGCTATCTGAGGATCTGAAACCCTAATACTTTCCATGACCTGGGGTGTGCACATCAACACCCCATGTCAATCCCATGGTCAGAGGTGTGCACAACAACACCCCATTTCAATTGAAATTTATTATAATGGGGATCGAGACCTAAGAGACAGGGGGAGGGGGTAAAACTATATCATTTACGATTGGATCTGTGTGGATCATTGCACTAAACCTGTGCTGTTTATGACAGCACATTTACAGCATATAATGTAAATGCACTGTTTTAACTAAGTTTCTGGTTATATTCATATGATACTGTGTTCTTGACTTTGATATTGTGTGAGGTCTGAACTAGTCCCATGTAGTGTTAGCTAATGTACACATGTATGGTAATTTGAATATAGCTTTGCAGCATCCCCTTGTTATTTAATTTGTCACAAGGCCTACAAGTCACAGAATTATTTCTGGCTTAGTTTCCCTGCAGTTTTTCCTACGCAGTAGACTCTCATTTGCAAATTGTCCGGTAATGAGTGAGTCAGTCCATCTTAGTCCTTGCTCCGGCAAAATAAGGAGAACTGTTGACATTAGAACCTTGATTTTTGGCATGAACGTGCATTAGGTGACTGTTACCAGCAAGTTCTCAGCTGACCTACTTTTAATGAAAATTTGACCTACTTAGGTGACCTATAAACCTTGAAATTGACAAAAACATGTCCTAATGCCCCTAAGACCATGGAAATACGCTTAATTGAGCCAATGTCAGTGTGACCTGATTTCATTGGGTCAAAATCAATGTGACCTACTTTCTTACCTAAGTAGGTGATCTAAAACTTCGAAATAAATTGACCTATCAACCTCAAATTGGCAAAAACGTCCTAATGCCTCCTAAGACCATGGAAATGCATTTAATTAGGTCAAGGTTAGTGTGACCTGACCTAATTTGGTCAAGGTCAATGTGACCTAATTTCTGACCTAATTAGGTGACCTAGAAACCCCGTAATTGGCAAAAACATGTCTTAATGCCTCCTCTGACCATAGAAATGGGAAATGGTCAGTCTTAGGTCAAGGCACACACTTAAATTATATCAAACCCTACTTCGTAGGTCCTGTGACGTTAGTCACACTACTCATGTTAACAGACTGGAGGAACAAAGTGAAACAGGCACATACAGATTAGAGTACTGAAAAGTACATCTAAAAAGTTGGAAATCTTGGGTTAATGGTACGTAAACTTTAACATAATGGACTGGACACATACACTGTGTACAAATGTTTATTTTGCATTGAGTACTGTTTATAATAATTATTTGATGGTTTGATCTTTGTACATCTGTGCACTACAATACATGTTCATGCTGAATATATTCTCAATTTTGATTCGGTGATCTGTGCTGGTCTTTCATTACAAGTATGCAGAGTTATCCAGTGTGTATCAACACAAATTCAGTGTTGATTCAACGCAAATTTAGCACTGAATCAGCACAAACTCAGCAGTGGCAAGCATGTGGGATGGGCAGCTGGTTTGTTCTTGCACAGACGGTCAGCACTCACTTTGCTCTGGTTCAGTGTCGACTGTAAAGTACAATTTTTGTGACCATCAGCTCAACAACATTTTTTTAACACGCTGATAGTGTGCTGTTAATGTGCTGATTCTGCACTGAAGCCATGTTCAATTGTACATATGTTATACAGCACATTCCCAGCACACATGTACTATGCTTGTACATGTATGCTTAGTCTGCATCGTAAGTGTGCTGAAAGTTGTAAACGAATGCGGATATAAACTCGTATTACAAACTGATATATAATGCTTAGCATATCCAATATATATCTACATGTACTGTGCTCTACATGTGTAGAGCCTAAACAGCAATTCCTCATAATGTCACTCCAACCTTCCTTGTGTAAAACAATACACTATATTCATCCTAATGTTAGACTGACATATTGGAGATGGAGACAGCTGTGCCCACACAAAAAAAATTTCTCTCCAAAAGGACATTATGTGAAACCTTCCTTAATGAGGTCAGAGGTTAATTAACTCTTACTCATCTCTACTGTCATTTCCGTTCTTGTTAAACATGTTAAATATATAATATATATATAAGCATGTAGTAGATAGGATCATACTTGTGCATACATACATGTACTGTCAGCTAACAAATGAAAGCCTCTTTAGACATGGTAGATAACAAATAATGATATGTTTATATTTACTTGGATTTCATTTAATGACAATAATATTGTTTGAATAAATTTTTCAAGGATTCCCTCCACATCAATACTGCCATTACTGGTTAAATATTGGTACCATAGGTTAGTTATATTATAATGTTTAGGATACTGTTGGCTTGCAGAAATAATGAATTCCTATTTGTGATCAACTGTACATGTAGGGACATGCTAATGCCCCCCTCTCAGCAACCATCCATATGTTATTTTCCAATGTTGGACAGCAGACTAATTGGCTCTCTAATAAGCAAGCATTAGAAATTAACCCCTCTTAAGAAATCCTGGCGACGCCCATGTTCACAGATGAATTTCTGTGTGGCAATGGTCAAATATTATTTCAACATTTTAAATATATTTTTTTGTCACTTGTTATCTACATACTACACTGTGTGGTGTGAAGTCTAAGTCGTCCAGTGGTGAAGTTAAATGCAAAGTAGAGTACATGTAGGTATATGGTGAGGCGACCGGGTCACAGAAGATAGACTCACAGTTCAGTATTACAGAGATAATTGGGGGGTACTTTCCAATTCGCTCTCTGCAAACACTTTCAGATTCTTAGAGTTTGTCATTTTCCCAAGGAATGAATAAAATTGAAAGTACAAAGATTCATACTTCAATATACATGTACAATGTACCATAGTACCAGTTACCATGGTTACTGTTCTAAGTTCATCACTACACTATCAAATCAGTTTAATTCACAATGCTCTATTTAACTTGAACCTCAATTAAAATGCCTATATTTATCTACATGATTTCACCAAAGCAATATAGACACTTTTATAACATGGTAACGTACAGCACCAGAGATATGAATTGGTGTTTGTCTGTATTGAAAGCCTTGTAACTACCTTGTAATAAGTTTACCTTTACAATTTGTGAGTTTCCCATGAACTATTGGTATTTAAGGTTTCTGTGAAATAAGTGGATGAACTGTTCTTGGTAAACAACTGGTGGGCTTCACAAAGCTAATGTAGGGGCATATACATCTACAACTAGTACATGTATATACACGCCCCAATTTCACAATCTACTGTCAATATCCATTAGCCTACTACATGTGTAAATGCTAACCCACATTCAATGATAAAATAAATCAACAATGTATTCAATCTTCCAGAAAATTTGTTATGAAGCTAAAAAAAACTCTCATTTAATATCCATAAATGACCTGGAGATTATCTCTCTAAATTTGAATGCCTGTTTTAACACCTAGCAGCTCTCTCAATTTAGTTGCCAGCTCTAGAGGTGCAAACATCGAGTCATCTTGACATGTACTATCACATCACATCATGAGACTTGTCGTCTCGGGCATTGATCGAAAGTTACATCAGGTGGAAAATTTCCAATCATAATTTATTCTTTTTACCTTATCTGATGTCAATCTGGTTTAGCGTTTCTCAGACGGATCTTGTTTCATCTTCTACAGCCAGCTTTACAAAGGGTTAACAAAATGCTGAGTAATCGGCGAGGTGAAACCCCTAATTTACAGTTGATAGTGACAAGATGCCTCAAGACGCTCAAATCATTGACAGGGACGTACACTGTAGCTCCACCTACACTGGTATTGAAATAATGTTTTACCAAGTGGAGCTTGAGAATAATTCTGAATTTTTGCGAAACGTTACTTATATGTGTGTGTTTATACTCTTTCACATTCTATTCAGACTTGCGTGAAAAGTTTACCCTAGAGCCATCTTACTCTATAAATGTATGCAGCCGGTTTTTACACTGCATGTACAATGTAGCAGTCTCTGTAGTGTATGTAAAATATGTCAATGCGGTTGATCCCTCTACTGCATTTTGTTTGCGTTCACGAGTAATGCGGGAGTGATCACTCTCTCTCCATCGCATTTCCAATTTTCAGGAGAGTGATGGCAAACACTCCTGAAAAAAACATTGAGGAGAGTGATAGGCAACAAGAAAGATCACAGTCCTTATAACTGAAAGTCTGATAGGGTACATGTAAGTGATGGTGATGGCTGTGTGGGACTGGCTATATATACTATTCTATACTCATTTCATGCTCATGCTTCAGGAGCCGCGGAGCGGGGGGCTACCTCGAGCCCCACCCACTTTTTGAGACCGCAATGTTGTAAGTCCTATCTTAGGTAGCATCAGTTCAACATTTAACATGGCCGGTATAGAGTTCAGCCCGCCCACTTTCAAATGTGCTCTGCGGCTCCCGTGCTTCACTTGAGAATTAATATTTCAAACTACATGGATGAACGGATATTAAGCTGCTTTATTGAGAAAATAAAATATTCAGTAAAATACGCTGATTTTAGCATAGGAAGAGCTTTACTGTGAACTACCCAGAGCTATAGCCAAACTGAGGCACCTGCCTACTTACATGTATGTCTACAACATGATCCTCACTACAGGAGTGAGTGAGTGAATATGATTTAACGTCGCTTTCAACTATATTTCAGTCATATCGTGACGTTGGGTCCTATTCCTTTTCACACCCGGGAACCACACGGGTAGGATCCTATTCCTTTTCACACCCGGGAACCCCACAGGTGCCTCAGTTAGTCGCCTCTTATTCTAACCATGACCAGCGGTGTGCACAACGATGATCATCACTACACTGTACATTGTACATTGTAGATTGTAGATTGGCAAATGACTTTGGTATCCCTCTAATAATTGAATCCTCCTATCAAAATTCAATCACCCTCAATCATGTCAATGTTGGGGACAAAACTCAATTGATCGTTCTATAATCAATTTTATCACCCTCTAAATTCATTGAAACAACACAGAAATAATGTATTATATACATGTTTTTATAACCATTTTGTCAACTTCCTGTTCTAACAAATTTGATCAACCCAGATTTTATAGTAGAAAATTTCATTTCCTGTGAATGAAATATTGGGGAAAGTATCATATGCATGTACATGTGACAATGGCTCCAGGTTTTTTTTTTTGCAAACAATATTCTGTTTCGACAAAAATACAAGTGGTGCAGCGTGATAATCACCTAATTTTTATCTTTCTTTTTTTTTAGAATAGCCCGG
The DNA here is from genome assembly GCA_036873755.1 of Hanleya hanleyi. Taxonomy (NCBI): domain Eukaryota; kingdom Metazoa; phylum Mollusca; class Polyplacophora; order Lepidopleurida; family Hanleyidae; genus Hanleya; species Hanleya hanleyi. The sequence goes on from JAVTVY010042598.1 coordinate 105,308, forward strand.
ATTTAGGGCAGATAACTATACAAAATCATGGTATGGGGGGGAGGGGGGATTTAATGGCTTAATGTCACACTCAAGGTTGTTGGTGACAGTTTGGTTGGTGGAGGAAGCTGTAGTACCCAGAGTCATGCCTTTCAACCATAAATGATTACAACCTTCAACAGTGTTTTCAAACATTCAATACCATATATTAAAGGCAAAATCAAGCCTGTTTCAAGGCAAATGTTTGTGATTTCGCTAAATTAAGGTTTGACTGTCTGTATAACCAAGTTTTTTACATAAATATTTTTTCTAATACTAATAGCTATTATTTCCCATGTTGATGAGTTATACGTGTATAAATAAACTGAAGAGGAGAAACAAGAACCATTGACCATTTCAATGCAATCATGCTCAGAATATCTCGATCATCATTCAAGTAAGATAATAGCATGAATCAGTAATTAATGTCAGTATCGAATCAGTAATTAATGTCGTATCATGCCACTCAATGTTTACATGCACAGGTAAGCAAATCCAAATGGACCTGCTCAATACACCAAGAGATCTATATTTTATCCAGGTAAAATTATGTAGTCAATCTAGATAAAATTAACAAGATATCAATAAAAATATACTGAAATGGTTCCCCACAGTAATTTTATATTTAATTGTTACTAATTAGCATGTACAAATTACCTTTCACCATGAAGAGAGGTTGTGGAGGTTACAAATACTACTTTCACATATTGACCACCTTCCATTGGTTGAATAGCCTCTCTGTAAATACACACTATCTACCTATATATATGTGTGTGTACAGACCAGGCAAGCTGTTACGATCAATACACAGATAGCATTGAGGACCAGAGAGTTTACCCAGGTAAAAATATACCTACAATGTACATATATACCTATCAAAATAGGTATGTCAAACAACAGTACTCTGGGGAATCATTGTTGACCATATGCTGGTTCTGTTGTCCCTCAGGGTCGACATGTACATGTAAAACTGTACCAGTCAGACTGCACAGTTATGTAAGATTGTATTCACCCTAAACATCAACATGAATACTGAATGAAACAATATCAAGGACTAACCTGTCTCAGTTCTGTTTATGCTCAGGTCAAATTATCTACTATTCAGGGTGGTATTGGCCCAGGTACACACACCCTATCCTTTCTATGTATTTTATTTTAATATTATTCTGAGAAGTTTCAATATCTTCCGGTTCTGGACACATTTCTGAACATTACAGAAAGCCTTATTGTTGTATACATGTGAATCATTATGGACAACTTAAGTCAATATTTTGTATACCCTGCAAGCTGTATAAGCCAGTACCATGGACCTAAACTTGTGCCGAGGACATTAACTTTAATTAAAGACAGAATCTGTTTTCTTGAAGCCAATTTTCTCTATAAAATGTAAATACATCACAGCTACTTGTATTTGTAATTTCTGATAAATAGCAAACATACAAAAGAATGTCTCAAAAATATAAAATGCATACAAATAAAATCAGGATATTGTCACGCTTGTTGATTTCAGAATATATTTAGAAATATTCCTGGAATAATGCTTTGACAATATCCTACTTCTGATAACCGACAAGGGGTATTCCATTCAGTTGGTTTTACTTTCATTTTGGCTTTAAAAAACATTTTAAAGCCTACATATCTGTATCCATAACTAATTTGCATAAATAATGTTAACTGATTTTTGTTTATTTTTTTTTTAATTCAAGACACAAAAGCAAAGAATAACAATTTCAAACTTCCAACTTTATTTGCTGTTAAAGTTATAAACTTGTGCTTGCCTATTAGAGTTGTTCCCCTTGCATTAGACATGATCAAGTCAGTTGAACATTATCTCAACTACGGGAAAATAAAAGCTTTCCAAATAATAAATACTATATAGGGAAATTAATTCTTCAGCATTTTGCTGACAGTGCAAATTTAAAATATACCCATGTTAATAGTATCGTTTATTACCAAATCTATACAAGTGTACTACATGTAGCTTCAGAATTTCTCAGTTAAATCTGTGGAATTTGCTTCTAGCATTAACACTCCACTTTTCCTTTGATTTCAATGCACCTTAAGTAGAGTATGCATTTATGAGTAAACATGAAATATTCTGCATTGATAATTTGTTCTATGATGTTCACAGCAAACCAAAATCATCACATTTAACCTTCCAACTATATCGACATCATCTCTGAAACACTAAGAAAGTACCAAATTCAAATCTGAGTGAGGGAGTACTTGTAATTTACATGAGTTCAAATATCTAATCTACATGATATAATATTATATTATACATTCGAATGCAGTTAAAACATTACCTGGCTGCAGTAGGTTGTTGTTGTTGTTGTCCATGCCAAGTTGTGTATGGCGGTACAAGTAAATCCTTCATCATAGATTGATATCGGCTCCTATTTCACAATGCTGTTTCAGTCGATCAGTCAAATTTATGTTCCTGACCGAAAAGTATTTGTCTCTTTGTGACAGAATCATAAACAGACGGAAGCTATAGAAATCAAACTAGGTTACCAGTTTGCAAAACGACCGCACATTATCTGATTGCGCCACACCGAGACTGACAGTAAATGACTGAATATGATTTACTGTATATCAATTTACTTCCATACACATCTGTGTATATGTAGACTTGTATTATAGCTGAAGCATTCATCAATTGTGGAGGTACCGATCTAACCTGGTCACAGTTATTAGAATCACAGTGAATGTATATGAATCTATTAACCAGCTGTTGATGGATGTGTATATGAGCTGGCATATATAACACAAACAAGTCAGAAAGTGGAACACCAGGATATACATTCAGACCACATATAATTAAGGAAAAGTTTAGAGTTACACAGAACTGATATCTCCTGTTAGTGTAATTCTCACATAATAGGATTATTTAAATCTGGCATGCAGGCACTCAGTCCATATTTGGGGGTTTGGGGTTTCATTTAGCCTATTTTGATATTTGATGGTACCGGTACATGTGTGCGGCATCAGTAAAGGTACATGAGATATATATTACTGTGTATGTACAGTTGTACATGTACTGCTCAGCTTTTTTCTTGACAAATTAAACAGGATTTTCTGCCAGGATTTTCTCCCCGACTTTGTTTACGAAGAAAATAATTTTACACAAACCGTATCGAGTTTACAGTTCTAATTAATCCTCAAATTCCCTGATAACCCTGATATTAGGACAAGGGAGTAATCATTCAATTCACATGAAAATTTAAAAAAATTTGAAATACATTATAGACGTGAACAAACAATATTTAAGTAGGATATGTTCACTGATTTGTCAGTTCTGCATGTAAATAACCTAACACAGCCTTTGGTCATAGAATGTTCTGCTCTAAGTCATAAATAACAATAACAGTATTAATACTTTAAGTGGGACCAGGGTATGTACATAAAATTGACCATTCATGTACAACGTTCTGTACAATATTCAGTTGAAGATGATTAATTGTGTTAATATATTTTTGTTTTTAATATTATTTTACTGTTATTTGTGTCCAGCTTATATGCCACAATAGTCTGATTAGTGATTTGTAATATGTACATAATATAAAACATCCTACCCTTCTACCCAATCTCTGTAAACTCAAACTAGGCAGAATTGTCGTGATTGGCTTAATATGAGATCTCGTAGAATATCGGCGAACAGTTCGCACAAAGTTTTCATAGCATTACGTCTAGATGGTATTCCCCTGATTTATCATCTTGGTTTACCTAGATTACCCTTCTACCATGATAATGTACGTCTCATCCAAATGTCTTTATATGTATATATTTTCACCTGACCAAATCAAGCCATCCCCAATTGATGCAAACAAGAGGATGGATATTATTTCAGTTATCCCCAGGTCCTGAGGTCAACCATACATATTTTTAGACTGTTAATAAAATTTGTACTTTTTTCTGTGTTTAGAAATACAATGAGACACAGCTCCCCCAAGGCCCTGGCAGGCTATAGATGAGAGTACATGTACACAAATTCTCGGGATAACAATCTAACCAATGGGGTAAAATAATCCAATCTGAAGAATAGAGTACCTATAATTACTCTGACATGATCCATTCACCACAGACTTCCTGCCTGTACATGTAGTCACTGTGCAGGTTAAACACTAGCATGACAACAATGATGATAATGTCAGGCCAAGCCCTCTGAATGCTCAACATGGAGCACTTATCTCACATTGGTAGCAGGCACATGGAAAATATTTGTTTTCCATTTTTATTTGTGCCAATCATAACCAACGAAGACAGATAAGACTGTGACTACATGTCAAGTTTTTCCCAGGACAATCAATCATGGCATGTTTCACTGACTGTTTTCCAGGGCAACCAACGATCAGAGACTGTTTTACTGACAGTTTTTCCAGGGAAATCCTTCAGAGACTGTTTTACTGACAGTTTTCCAAAGCAACAAATCAGAGGATGTTTTACTGACCATTTTTCCAGGGCAATCCATCAGAGACTGTTTTACTGACAGTTTTCCAAAGCAACAAATCAGGGGCTGTTTTACTGACAGTTTTAATAGGGCAATCAATTCAGAGGCTGTTTCACTGACAGCTTTTCCAGGGCAATTTCATCCAAGGTATAGTTTCACTGATAGTTTTCCAGGGCAATCCATCAGAAGCAGTTTCACTGACAGTTTTTCAAGGCAATCAGAGGCAGTTTTCCAGGATAACCAATCAGGGGCTACTTCACTGACAGTCTTTCAGGGCAACCAATCAGAGGTTGCTTCACTGAAATTTTTCCAGGATAACCAATTAGAGGCTATTTTACTGACAGTATTTTCCAGGACAATCAATCAGAGACTATTTTACTGACAGTTTGTCCAGTGCAATCAATCGAAGGATGTTTTAATGACAGTTCTCTAAAGCAACCAATCAGAGGCAGTTTTACTGACAGTTCTCCAAAGCAACCAATCAGAGGCAGTTTTACTGACAGTTTTTTTCAGGGTAATCAATTAAAGACTGTTAATTAAAGACAGATACATGGCTATTCTGTACTACCAGTCCATCAACATGTTTTACAAAAGGGTAAGATATCAAACGAATTATCAAATTAATTGGCCTAATTGTAGCATTATCAAAATGGCTGCATATATGAAGACTGTCAGACAGCATATCCTGCAGGGAGCACCACTGCACAACAACAGGGTGCTTTTATATCTAGAAACAAGATAATACAATATAATCACGTATAGCTCGGCTCTGTATGCACAAAAGATTTCCTCTACTTATTAAACCTTAACCACAGGATCATAATTAACATATGTTAATCAACCAGTCACATCTACACGCTTAAAACTAAAGTGTTGAAACTTACTCGTAAAGTGTTGAAATAACCCTTTAAGTGTGTCCACAGGGACTGCTCTTTAAGTGTTGTCCCTGTGGACACACTTAAAGGGTTATTTCAACACTTTACGAGTAAGTTTCAACACTTTAGTTTTAAGCGTGTATATACATGTACATGCAGTATGTGCGAGTATAGAAAATATAATTTCATTAATATTGAAAGTACATCTGTACCTTAAAACAACACGGTTCAGTCAAGATTCGCTTTCAGTATAGGGTGGCTAGAGTTATCCCAGTGGCGTAGAATTTCACTCTTTATACTTGAGCGAAATTTCACTCAATTTTGTTTAGAGAATATGGCTAGAAAATGCTACTAGAGTCTATAACAATTTCACCAGTTTAACAGATATAACAACTTGTTTCCATAATAAAGGTTTTATTTGATTAACATTGAAGGTTTCAAGTTTTTTGACATCATTCATTGAAAATGTGAAAAGGAATATATGTTGCATGTCAGGATCATTGTACCCTCAACTTTGTATTTTTATTTTGTGTTGAATTTCCATCTATGCAAACTATGACTTTGGACATCCCTCAAATCTTTAGTGTCAGATATCAGAAGTTGTATAAAACCACAAAGAAATCTACATAATTCTGCACCTCGACAAGATAGATCAGACCATTTCAATTTCTCAAGTCATCAAATTATCATATATAGGCCAGCCCAATACAGAGTGATCATCAACAAGACTGGACATGATTTTAGGACATGATTTAAAGCTGCAGACATGTTACCAGAAAGTGGATGAATTTACGCACTTATATTCACATACAATTCTGAAGTGTTCTCTTTCACATGTCAGCAATGTTGATCACTATTGAGAACAAACATAAGACGCATCAAAGGTCTCCTATCAGATCAGATCAGATCTATCACCAGATGACCTTTACTCCAGATAGAGTCAACTGGGGAGGAGGGCCAGCATATGTAACCTTGTGTACCAGCATATGTAACCTTGTGTACCAGCATATGTAACCTTGTGTACCAGCATATGTAACCTTGTGTACCAGCATATGTAACCTTATGTACCAGCATATGTAACCTTATGTACCAGCATATGTAACCTTATGTACCAGCATATGTAACCTTATGTACCAGCATATGTAACCTTATGTACCAGCATATGTAACCTTGTGTACCATCCTGGTGAGGGAATAGGTTGGTGACTGGCCTACATCCTCAACAGATTTTGTGACTATTACGCTGCTTTATTGGTTACTATAAATACATGTAGTGTATACTATATGCTTCTTGAGTTCACATGATGATATAATATTATCTAAATACAGTTTTGTGTCATTAAACAAACAAGAAATGATATCTTGTTTCTTCTTCTAATTATTTGGATGGAAAAACTTCACTTCAGACATCTGCAGAGAGAAATTTTGCCAACATCCTACAAATTTCACCAGCTAACATTTCAGTTCTTGGGATAAATAACATATCCATGCCATAGTATTTAACCTCGGTTGACATAAAGATGTTTTTCCTGCTTCTTAGTCTAAGATTGCTGTTCGAAAAATTAAAAGAAATATAGTATGTTTGAATTCAATTTTACAAGTTGCATAAAGAAAACCATAATTTTGAAGTTATAGTGTTCATGCAAAGTGATCTGATACCACATGGCTATCATTCATAAAACTCAACATAGTGTAGGAAAAAATGGTCGTAATGATATATAAATGTTCATAAAGTGTCAATGTGATTTTTTGAGAATACAAAATGTCTTATGTAAAACTACAAAGTTACAAGTGAAAGCAACAAAGTGATTATATTTGAGAATGCAAAATTTCTAATTAAATGTTACAAGTGATAGTAACAAAGTGATCACTTGAGGATACAAAGTAACAAAGTGATAAATTGAGGATACAAAATTTCTTATGAAATGCTATATATCACAAGTGATACTGATAGCAACAAAGTGAACTCTTAGTATCTTATGGAAAGTTACAAGTTATGAGTAATAGCAACAAAGGGATCACTTGAGCATACAAAGTATCTATACAGCAACAAAGAGATCATTTGAGTATATAGAGTATCTTTTTAAAAGTTACAAGTGACTGTAGTAAAGTGATGTGTTGATAACCCAAACTACATGTAGCCTAAGTATCTTATGAAATGATATAATCATACATGTGATACCAGTAGTAACAAAGTGATCACTTCAGAATACAAAATATTCTTTGAAAAGCAAATGTTACAAATGATGGCAACACAGTGAATACTTCAGATCACTTGAGCATATAGTGTTTTAGCTTTCAAAAAGTTGGGAGTATCCCCAAGAATCAGCTCCACAGCTATAAATAAGTTATCCATAAAATACCTTTGTGTTATATACATCAACTTCTAAATGCCTATCAAGGAAATGAAGACTTGAGCTGGAAATTCACTACTGATTGTAGCAGAAATTACTTATACTATTTAATCAAAATACTATGAAGCCTTTTATAAACACTTGTCTTAAAGTTCAGTGAATTAATTAACCCTTTCACTGATTTATCCATTTAAAATATACACCAAGCCTCTTTAAAGTGAAAACCAGGGCTTGATCCTTGAAAGGGCTAAAAAAAGTATATACATGTATATACCAAAAGGCCTGGAGTCCAGTAACACTGCTTGAAGAATGAAAGCAACAATGTGATCTCTCAAGTACATTAAGGAGAACTGTCCTCAATCAATGTGCTTCATGAAAACAATCCATTTGATAATTTAGACCTTTTACTTCACAAAATGTGTCACCAGATTTGCTCAAGAAAGCGAGGCTCTATGGGCAGCGACATTTTTATTATTCCATGTGACGTAATAAAGACGACGACATTGGACTCTGTCACAATGAAAATGATATATAGAGGCATAACTTGATGTCCACAACTTAACAATGTCACTTTATACCTGTATACAAAAGATGTACCCGACATGAGAATAACACCATATGGAGATGATGAAGTCAAAGCTTGCAAGCATAGTTCTCCGCAGTTATCTATGTTCAACAACTGTACAGTATAACATATATACCAGTGAACTTTACCTATCATTATTATACCAGTGGATCTGTTATTATGGTTTAGGATACACACACCAGAAGTTAGTATGTATCAATCACTTAAGGTCACAATATGACAGTCTTTGACCGAAGACATCTGTGGCCATGCACTTTGGAATACAATGATATGGAGCCCCATACAGAGTTACCTCCCATTACATTTGGATCTAAGAGAGCTTCAATGTGGTATTCAGCAATTTCCTTTCTCTGTGTGACTATGACCTTTAAAAATAGTCCCCAGTGCACAGCGTTTATGTACATGTACATGCCTGAACAATATGAAGAATAGGGCTTTCCAGGAAAACAGGAACTTGTGAAGGGGGACATGAAAAAATGAGCAAAATAAATAACAGTGGCATTCTTTCATCATGATGCAGTAAACATCCTTTGCTATGCAGTAGGAGTTTGAACACAAGTGAAAGTGAAAGTAAAGACTTCAGTCCTACAGCTGCAATTTAGATTTTCCACTAGTTACATAAATATTGCTAATATAAATACTCGGATCTTGTTAATGCCTATTATGTAGAGAAAACTCTTTGATCTTGGTCTGCTGTAAAATCACATTCTATATGGTAATTCCAAACTACATCATGTAAATCATTTATCTGTGTAAGCTTATATTCCTGTATTTTTAGTGTTTAATATTGTGTATATATGTTGTCTTCAGTGGATTTAATAGCTCTACAGAGCTAGTGTTAAACTGTTCTCAGTTGTATGGGCTTTAAATAAAGCTTGTCTATGTCTAGCTTCAGGCAATAAGAAGCACCTATGACTTTATAGCCTTCATAAACTGACAATTTAGAATGAAGAGTGAGAAATGAACATTAGCTCCTGTAGAGAAACTCTTTCATCTTGGTCTGCTGTAAAATCAACATTCAAGATTCATGGCTATCAACAAATTGGCTTTCAACAGGCAAAATGTCGATGGCCAATCTAGATGTTGATAGATGTGGAATATATAGATGTATGAGTGGATGGTAACGGAATGTTCCTGGAATTTATCTGGATGTCGATAACCAATCTATTGTTGATAGATGTGGAATATATAGATGTATGAGTGGATGGTAACGGAATGTTCCTGGAATTTATCTGGATGTCGATAACCAATCTATTGTTGATAGATGTGGAATATATAGATGTATGAGTGGATGGTAACGGAATGTTCCTGGAATTTATCTGGATGTCGATAACCAATCTATTGTTGATAGATGTGGAATATATAGATGTATGAGTGGATGGTAACGGAATGTTCCTGGAATTTATCTGGATGTCGATAACCAATCTATTGTTGATAGATGTGGAATATATAGATGTATGAGTGGATGGTAACGGAATGTTCCTGGAATTTATCTGGATGTCGATAACCAATCTATTGTTGATAGCCATGCACCTTGAATGCTGATTTGACAACCAAGAAAGGTACTCGGGGAACAGGCATTCACTGTCCACTCTACTCCTATACTGGGGGAGTGGGGCAAAGAAGCAAGCCGAGGTAAATATCTGTTGAGATTTTATTTGACTCGGTTCAACCAGAGGATGCCTTGTAGGTTTTCTGTGTTCATCTCACATAAGCACATAAACAATCTCGGAGTCAAAAGCCCCTTCACAGCACATGTGTGAATGAGGAATTGATTTTTTTTATCAAGAGCACAAATTTAGTTTTGCTACAGTAGGTTATTCGAGTTCTGTGATGCTGTAAATTTTCTTTATCTGACTTAATGCCCCTCCACTTGAAAGTGAGGCAAGTTCCTGACGGAATTTACAATATTACTTTAAACCCGTAATCTGGTAGGCTTACATGTAACTGACGTAAGCTGCAATCTATGGCATCACACATGACACGAAGTTTCCGTTGTAAAACAATGAAATGATTAACATGATGTGATACTGTATGTAGTTGGTTCAAGGACATGACACATGTAGATTAGAGCAGATAACAGACTCCCACATAACAATAGTTACAGGAGATGTCTATCATATTACATCATATATGTAACTCCAGTTGAACATGTTCCCCATGGTTACCTTCAACTGTATGTACATGTCCATACAAGCTGCAAATACATGAACTTTACCTCAGTACCGGTATAATTCTTAACTGAAGGAGTGCTATATATGAAATTTCAAAGTACATGTATAGCTACATGGACGCCATGTCAACAAATTAGAGAAGATTTTGTTGGAAGGATCAATGTCCGATCACGATACATGTTCCCTGAATAGTTAACATTCAACCCAAAGATTTGACAAATTTTAGTGAGGTTTTGGTCCCCATGAAGGGGTCGAAATCAACACCTGTTCACCTGTCTCTGACGGGTACTTTTTGCGTGAGACAGGTATAAAAATAAGGTTCTCAAAATCATTTAGCTGTGATGTAGCTGTGGGATAAAGACTGATGGAGGCTGGCTATAGGGCAGAAATTAAGTGAAATGGACTTAACATGTATTATACAAGTAATCAGCATTGCTTCACAGTATTCCACTAAATTTAAAACTTATACACTGAATAGAGTTTGGAAAAGTTTAGATTGAGTTCATACTCATTTACCCATTGGTAAATGGGTCCGAGAGCCTTGGTTTTACTTAATATTTGGCCAACGTTGGAATTCATGAGCCATATCCTGTTGCCAAATCTTTGAGCCTTGAGCTTTGGTGAGGCAAACTTTGGCAGGGAGCTGGAGGCTTCGAAACCACAGTCTCTGTCAGTTTCAATTTCAAATTTGGGTCTCGAGTGAGATCATGATCTTCAGTACGACTTCACTGAAACGTTAAAATGGTTGATTTCCTCTGACAGTGAACTCAGTTCAGATTTTTAATCAAGGAAAAGTAAATCTCTTAAGCTCTAGATCTTACATCCTGACTGGATACTCTAAGTAAACACTTGAGGGACTTCCTATTACAATCAGCATATTCTGGGAATATGTAGCCAACAGGCAGTTTTTTTTAATGTCTCATCAATCAGTCAGAGTGAATAACATTTATTACTTATCAGAATATTATTAATATCAGAACTTCTAATTCAAACCCAGTATTAAATGATAACTTCATGGATAAAGCTTACACTACAAAAGGAATTACATATCTATGAAGTTAAAGAATCAGCCCACAAGTTCAATCAGTATAAAATAAATGTGTACAATGTACCTGGTACAAATAAATTCAGAATGATCGTTGACCTTTAGATAACAGGTTTATTGTGCAGTCAAGGCTGAGATTTCAAAGGCTGCATTGACATGTAAGATATGGTCTTGTGGATAGACTAGTTCAAGTAGACAAAACTTGGATAGGACTGTCGACTGGCCTGGATACGCCCCCCTCTCATAACCTGTCGTAAATGTTATATCAATACACACATCTATATACATGTGTACATGTCCTCAAGAATGTCAATATTGTTTGTGGGTCGTTAGATTACATCATGCTTATCACAACTCGGCACAATAAATGATTCAGCATTTAATGGAGATGGTCCACAATTCGCTGCCATAGCCCATACAGTCAATTCGCTGCCATATGGTTTCGAGAATCCTAACCCAACCCCACAAAAGAAAAGACTGCAGACTCAGTCAGAAACAGGAGACTAGAGTGCAGGTTTGTGACGGTCTCAGGAAGGGGCAAACTGGGGTGGGGTACAGGAGAACAAGGGCAATCAACAGATCGGGAAAATTTATGTGAAATTACGGGAGATGGGGTGTGTGAGGGAGAGGGGGGGGGGGGGGGGGGGCAAGGATAAGACTCCGCCTCCCCTTAGGCAACTTGAAGGCAGAGAGGAGGGGTGGTGCTCATGAGTACCTTCCGCCCCCATCTCACCCCCCAGTCCCCACCACAGATCCCCACTGTATCCCCTTGAGGACTGCTATCTCTGTCCCCCTCCCCCACGCAACCTCTCAATTCCGTGACAGTAACATGCACAGGCTACAACGGACAACTGAACATCAAAATCTGGATAACTAATGATTACATCTCACCAGACTGGAAAATGTTTTCAATATCGACATAATTATTAAATGTAGAAAACCTGCATGTTGAATGTAAAGAACTACAACATCTGTTTGATCGCGTGTTCAAAAATGTCCTACCTTCCCGCGATCACTGTGCTCTTCAGCTTGTAGAATTCCTGTTCATCAAACGGGTCGTCTGATAAGTTCAAGAAGCTCTCCAAATCAAGCGATATTCCCGAGTCCTGCATCAGATCGGTTTATTACAGACGACAAATCTCTAAAATGATGGAAATTACAACGCGAAAACCTCAAAAACCTGACACTCTCTCTTCTACCTTAGCGAAAAGTGGCATCCTCCCCGTACCACATCCTTCCATTGACCACGCTTACGTCAGATTGTATGGAAGATCTGAATGGCCACAACCGTACACGTGACGAAAAGAATGTATTTTATTGGACCAAAGCGCACCAGCCGATGCAATGATTCATACATCTATTTTTAGTACCAAGACGTCACCTACAGGGGATTCCCCGCCTCTAAAGTAAACTTACTATTGAAATGCCACTTGGCTTGACAACCAAGCCACCGTATGTCGGTCAGGACACCTGGATTTTTATGAGTCATGCATTTACTTTTTTCTCTTCAATGAAATACAAAAATACACGTACGCTATTGATTTCACCGTTCAGTTGTAACAGCTGTTGAGCTGATATTGTTTTAAACTAGGATTCATCATAGATCCTATGTTTAATTTTTATTTTAGCGTCATTTTTTTGGTACATGTAGAATAAATGACCGAAAATAACATAAGCCAATTCGGCCTACTTTTCACCGATAAGAGTAAATTCTTTCCTTTACGAGCATTTACCGAAATCAATACACACAGGGAATGGGGAGTTAGGATAATGGAGATTTATCTTAAAATGAAGAAATATCATCGGAAATTTCATAATCAATTGTTTGAGTCCGTTCGTTCAATTATTGTTGAGATTTGTCGTTCAATTTAAATCTAAGACGCCGCTATGAGGATATTTTATCAGCTTATTACTAGGCTGAACCCTTTTCAGAACTTTACCTAGATTGATATGAACATGTACTGAGATCAGAAGCAAATTAACGGTTGATTAATTTGCTTCAGGTAAGATATATTGGGAAGTTCCTCTTTTGAAAATTGTCACAATAAAGTCTATGTACGATATCAAGAAAAAGAACGAAAAAACCTTCGCAACTTTCTACATCATAATATTCCGACTGCAGTTTCGAACGTAATGTTCTTCTCAAGGAATGCACGATATCAACATAGCTAAATTACATCACATTTACAGAAAAAAAGATTACAAAAGAATAATTCCTTCAAGCAAATAGCCCGTTCCACGAACGATAACTGAGTATGTCAGGGATATCCAGAACAATCCAAATTAATACATCAGAGGTTGGGAATATTTTATGGGTGTAAATGAGCTCAGTTGCTTTTATCGTCTGTTAACCTCCTGGTCAGACTTTCACGCACCCACTTGATCTTGTTGTTGTTTTTCTTCTTTGTAAGAATTATGTGTAAGTATGTATTATAGAATGTTTATTTCTCCAGGATTAAGAAAAATGTGAATACTATGGCTGTAAGATCAATGGGTATTGAGACGCCGAGGATCAGGTTCAGCAGGAGGCGGAGCAGGGTTAAAAGGAAGAGTAAGAGCAGGAGGAGGAGCAAGAGCATGAGGAGGAGGAGGAGCAGGGTTAAAAGGAAGAGTATAGCCGGAGGAGGCGTAAGAGCAGGAAGAGGAGAAGGAGGAGCAGGATGAGGAGCAAGGGGAACAAGTGTAGGAGGAGCAGGAGCAGGAAGAGAAGGAATAAGAGGAACAAGTGTAAGATAAGCAAGAGCAGGGAGAGAAGGAAGAGCACGAACAGGAGGAGAAGGAGCAAGAGGAACAAGTATAGGAGGAAAAAGAGCAGAGAGAGGAGGAAGAGCACGAGCAGGAGGAGAAGGAGCAATTGAGAGGAACAAGTATAGCAGGAGTAAGAGCAGGGAGAGGAGGAAGAGCACGAGCAGGAGGAGAAGGAGCAAGAAGAACAAGTATAGCAGGAGTAAGAGCAGGGAGAGGAGGAAGAGCACGAGCAGGAGGAGAAGGAGCAATTGAGAGGAACAAGTATAGTAGGAGTAAGAGCAGGGAGAGGAGGAAGCGCACGAGCAGGAGGAGAAGGAGCAATTGAGAGGAACAAGTATAGCAGGAGTAAGAGCAGGGAGAGGAGGAAGAGCACAAGCAGGAGGAGAAGGAGCAATTGAGAGGAACAAGTATAGCAGGAGTAAGAGCAGGGAGAGGAGGAAGCGCACGAGCAGGAGGAGAAGGAGCAATTGAGAGGAACAAGTATAGCAGGAGTAAGAGCAGGGAGAGGAGGAAGAGCACAAGCAGGAGGAGAAGGAGCAATTGAGAGGAACAAGTATAGCAGGAGTAAGAGCAGGGAGAGGAGGAAGCGCACGAGCAGGAGGAGAAGGAGCAATTGAGAGGAACAAGTATAGCAGGAGTAAGAGCAGGGAGAGGAGGAAGAGCACAAGCAGGAGGAGAAGGAGCAATTGAGAGGAACAAGTATAGCAGGAGTAAGAGCAGGGAGAGGAGGAAGCGCACGAGCAGGAGGAGAAGGAGCAATTGAGAGGAACAAGTATAGCAGGAGTAAGAGCAGGAAGAGGATGAAGAGCGCGAGCAGGAGGAGGAGCAAGAGGAGCAAGTGTAAGAGCAGGGAGGAAGAGAAGGAGTAAGAGGAGTAAGAGAAGGAGGAGGAGGAGTGGTAGGAGGACGAGGATAAAGAGCGGGAGCGGGAGGATGAAGCACACGAGCAACAGGAAGAGAAGTAAGAGGAGGAGGAAGAGTTGGAGTTGTAATATCGGGTTGGGAATCATGATCAGAATGCAGGAAATGTAAAATACAACCAATCAGAATCATGCATACAGAAGTTCGATCAGGTGACTATAATTTGTCGACAGTGTTTGATTACACCTTATTTGTTAAAAATCGACTGTCATATTAGATCAGGTGACGGATTAACATACAAATTGAGAATTTTATGCCTCATACACTGATCATTCCATACCAATAGCCACATCAGTGCAGTCGTGTTGTAAACACTATAAGCATTTTTTCTTTCATATTTCCGAATCATCACTGTTCGACTCGTATTCCGCACCTTAAAAAGAAGTCGTTTCTCTGTTTGATGCTCCGTGTGGATGCTTCCTTATAGTTAATATTCTATACCCATTGAAGTTGACTAGCTGTTTTCATTATTTCGCCATGAATTTAATCAGTTTTCATCTGATGATAATATAAGTTTAGGCGTAGTCTCCTTCTGCCATTTCCATCGACTCATCTTCATCATAACCCGTTTTACACACTCTTGTTCCCTCTCATCAATATCTTCAACATATTCCTCCTCTAAGAATCAGTCGTCAACATCTCTCTCTAGACATTATATTTAATACACATGAATATTAGTAGTTTGATCTTACTCTCTTGTATGAATGCTTTCTCCACAATCATTCGCATCGTCTGAAGAAGAGTTCCATTCACATGGATTCTTCTCAACTTCATTCTTATCCGTGATCTGACCCTGGCCTTTTTGGGACGCATCCCGTTTGCATCAATGTGAGCAGGCCTCGTATATAACCCATCTCCACTTGTGGTAGCTCGCTCGAATCTATAACCTGTATATAGTAGGACTCTGCTGGTGGACTTGGTCCCCGAGGCCCGCCCTCTGTACATTACAACACATATAAGGGAAGTGGGAAGAGGTGCCGACATACTGACTGCGTCACATGACTTCACAGAATAGTCTTCTGGTTAACCTATTCTAAAGCACATACCAAGAATCTAACGATTCGTAATATGTGTTGTATCTCAGGTACGCTTTTATTGTACCTGTTCATGTGGCAACTTGGATGATATGACCACACGGCCCCTAGCACCAGCATAAGCGGTATTAGATACAAATCTAGAGAGCTATGATGTAAATGCTCTGACAACTCGTATACTGGTAATTGGTGAGCTGTTTCGCTGTGACAACTCGTACATTGGAGATTGGTGAGCTGTATCGTCGTCAGATGTAAATGACGGCATTTAACACAAATCTCGACAAATATATGTAGGTTTATTGCTTTGGTGGGAAATTAAGCCGTACACATCGGGCATTACAGGTTAGTTTTCCTGGGTAATCTTGTATTGACCAGTTTTACCCCATGTTGAGGCGTTTACTCCATCAGACGTTCACTATGCTCATCATTTAACGTCAGATGAGTTTTTTGAGCTGATCCGTCATCACAGCTCCCGAGCTAGCGTATCTAATTCCGCTTAAGCCGGTGCTAGGGGTCGTGTGGATACTTTATTGTCTGCACATGAACAGCTGCAATAAAAGCGCGGCTGAGATACTAAGGCTATACCACGGAATTCTATGGTTGCTTTTTAGTCGCTAGGCGTCGTCAATTTTTCCCACCTCTTGTATATCGCTCCAATTTTACAGCTTTTTCAATCATCTTCGGCTTACGAGTTGTTGGTGTAACATTTGCAAGTACATTTGTCATCAGCATTCGATGCACTTGAGTGTTCGTATTGAGATCGATGAATGAATGACAATAAGACGGATAGATGGCGTCTTGATATATTTTCATACAAATTTTTCACTATCCTACTTGCATAATTGTAGTAACCATTTCTCTTGGCTAACCTAAAAGGACATGGGGCCGGAATTATTTTTTTTATCGAATGACCATAAAGCTTTCTCAGTATAGGCCTAAATATGGGACTGGAGAAAGTGACTTAAAAAAAAATAGAATAAAAATAAAAATGAAATAAAAATCATACAGGGGGCGGAGTCATAAAATGTACATTTTATTTTATTTCACAATGTACATTTCAGACTGTAACATGTGTGACTTTATCTGTTGTCATCGACATGTGCTTATAGTATTAGAGGGTGTCCTAGAATTGAGGGAAGATGGACAGTCAAAAGGGCCCACTGGGGGTTGGAAACACGATCTTTGTCCACTCTATTTCACTGCAGAGCTCTTCCATTGGTTTGTTTCATTTGGCACTGATTGGCTACATTTGGCGCTATCATAGGACATTGGCTGGCTACTCAACCCACTGATTGCTGGCTACTCTCAACCCGCTGATTGCCTGGCTTATACCACTCAGGTTAAAATGAGAACCCACATTTTCATTCAAGCAGGGGGACTTTATATACCAATGTTTATGCTCGTAAGCTATTGTACAGGGCGATTCTCTTTTATTAAACGAAGAACAACAGCGTGAGAACAACCACGTGAGAACAACAACAACTTAAGCCCAAAAGGAAAATCGAATATTGAAATGATCTTAGGCCCAGTCGTACACCAGTCGTCATCAGATTGGGAATACTCGTCAAACATCTTTTCGATCGGGGGGAGGGGGGGGGGGGGGTCAGTCCGCGGCAACGATGGTTGAGACAAGACAGGAAGTACTGTGCA
This sequence comes from Hanleya hanleyi, assembly GCA_036873755.1. Lineage (NCBI taxonomy): Eukaryota > Metazoa > Mollusca > Polyplacophora > Lepidopleurida > Hanleyidae > Hanleya > Hanleya hanleyi. The sequence continues at coordinate 123,162 of JAVTVY010042598.1, forward strand.
CACACGCTGCTGTTGAGGCTGAAACGTTTGGCTGTTCCAACACCAGCTTTCCATGACTTCGTCTTTGAGGCAGTCAGGTGTGAATGTATGGGTTGAGTGCGTACGGATCAAAGTATTGGCCCTGGTCTTCTATCAAGTACACGGAAATCCAATATTGACCGGGACGATCCAACGGGTCTGTTGTGAAGACGTGTGAGACATGGTACACGCGGTCTAGCGAGAAGACTCCTTGAACGGGGGGCTGTTCCATGGGTCACCCTCGAGCACGGCTGAGATCTGGTCTGTGTCCATGTTAGGTAACAACGTCACTCAACATGATTGGCGCTGTGGAAGGCTTGTTTAAAGTGGATTTCCAACCGTAAGTTGCATTGCTTGACGAGACTCAGGGTATCTTAAGCAGAAGAACGTGTATCCATTAGCGAAATATTCCGCAGATATGTGGCTCTCTTCCTCCACGCCCATTTCACCTGTCGTCGCAAACAGGTTCTGGTAACTCCGGTTTAAATGATCTCGTCCAATGTCTGATTTAAGGCAGTGGCTGGGACCTGCTACCCTTCCACATGCAGATCCACAAAGTTTTAAAAGTCAAACAGGTTGTCCGCGTAGGCCACGTTGAAACTGGTATTCTCACCCCAAACCAGGAACAGTCGCTTGTTCAATTCTCGCAAGAACAAATTGCAATTGTCTTTGTCGCTGCTCATATTCCCGCAGGGACAGAGAACACTTCGGTTTGCACACGTCGCATGGGACATACGGCTTGTTTTTCTTCTTCTGGATTTGAGGTGCCCCAATTGTATGGTTGGATTAGGTTTCACATTACGGAAAACAGCCATGTGTTCTTCTACGTCGGTGACCTATCTAGAATACGCCTTGTGACGTCGGTGACCTACCTAGAATACGCCTTGTGACGTCGGTGACCTACCTAGAATACGCCTTGTGACGTCGGTGACCTACCTAGAATACGCCTTGTGACGTCGGTGACCTATCTACAATATCTATACCATTTGCGTACACTTCGCCATCCATAAGATGGCTTGCGAATCGTGTGTCTCCATTATCGCGGAGCGATATCCGGTGTTTTACCGGATTCTGTTCGGCCTTCATCCGGCGGAGAACAGACTCGAAAACTCTGCTAAATTACAGGTTTTCATACATACCTCGGAAACAGATATTGCCTGGGCTTACAAAATATATAGGTATGAATAACTTTCGTATCATCCAAGAGGTGTGGTAGATCTGTAATTTTGAACAAGTAGATCATCACATGACTCGAAAATGGCGGGTTACGTTGGGGTTACGTCGGTAGACTTTAGCGGATTGGCTGACGAAGTCATGTGGTATTGATTTATGGAAATTCCCTCTTGCAATTGCCGAAAGTAGTCTGAAATGGATACACACGATCCCAGGGTCAGTCTTACCGCGTATAGATGACCGAAATGGTTACAGGTTGTATCTATACGTCGTTTCTATCTAATACCGCTTATGTCGGTGCTAGGGGCCGTGTGGTCATGTCATCCATGTTGCCACATGCACAGGTACAATAAAAGCGTATCTGAGATACAGCACATATCACGAATCGTTATATTCTTGGCATGTGCTTTAGAATAGGTTAACCAGAAGACTATACTGTGAAGTCATGTGACTCTATCAGCATGTCGGCACCTCATCCCACTTCCCTTATATGCGTTGTAACCATTAAGGAAAGGTTGGGGGGCAAGAGGTTGCGGTTTTGCATGAACAGATCCGCATGCAGAAGGCCCCTGAGGTCGAACGATATGCAGTACGCCGTAAAATCCCTCCGATTTACCCATCCGGCCTTGCTATCCCCCGTGCTCATGTGCTAGGGTGTGTACCGGCAGAATAAGGGTGCTGTCAATTGAGACGTTCCATCTTCTCAACCGTAACACAACAGCGTCTTGATTTAGGCCCGATAGGGGTATGTGTTGTTCATGTCTCTGATGAGTTTGTTGCTGGGCGAAATATCCATCTGCTGAAACAGGAAGTGAAGCCAGATATTCGACGAATCCACTGAGGCACCACTGACGATTCTAAAGCCAGCCCCGTGGACGATCTTGACTTTGATCTTGGCTCTGAGTTGTCAGAGCATTTCCATCATAGCTCTCTAGATTTGTATCTAATACCGCTTATGCCGGTGCAGGGGCCGTATGGTCATGTCATCCAAGTTGCCACATGAACAGGTACAACAAAAGCGTACCTGAGATACAACACATATCACGAATCGTTAGATTCTTGGTATGTACTTTAGAATAGGTTAACCAGAAGACTATACTGTAAAGTCATGTGGCTCTGTCAGTATGTCGGCACTTCTTCCCACTTCCCTTATATGCGTTGTAAGTTTTACCTGTATATGGCGAGATTCTGCTGATGGACGTTTCGTCCCCGATTCCCGCCCCCTGTACAGACCTTTTGGTCTCTGATATATGTTGGCATTACGGGAAGTTGATGCTGGGTCGACATCGGGCCTTACAGACTAGTCTTTTGTGTTAAATGCCGTCATTTTCATCTGACGACGATAGAGCTCACCAATCCCCAGTGTACGAGTTGTCACAGCGACACAGCTCACCAATTACCAATATACGAGTTGTCAGAGCATTTCCATCATAGCTCCCTGTACAGACCTTTTGGTCTTTGATATATGTTGGCATTGTGGGAAGTTGATGCTAGGTCGACATCGGGCATCAACTTTGTGGGAAGTTGATGCTGGATCGACACCGGGCCTTACAGACTAGTCTTTTGTGTTAAATGCCGCCATTTTCATCTGACGACGATGCAGTTCACTAATCCCCAGTGTACGAGTTGTCACAGCGACACAGCTCACCAATAACCAATATACGCGTTGTCAGAGCATTTTCATCATAGCTCTCTAGATTTGTATCTAATACCGCTTATGCCGGTGCTAGGGGCCGTGTGGTCATGTCATCCAAGTTGCCACATGAACATGTACAATAATAGCGTACCTGAGATACAACACATATCACCAATCGTTAGATTCTTGGTATGTACTTTAGAATAGGTTAACCAGAAGACTATACTGTGAAGTTATGTGGCTCTGTCAGTATGTCGGCACTTCTTTCCACTTCCCTTATATGTGTTGTAATTCACATAAAAGCATGTATTGACTAAATCCACAAAGGTCGTATCCACATTGCTGATGGTGAACTCGATGAGGTCTGAGTCACTGACATGAAGATGTTCCACCTATAGCCCCTGTTCATCACTGATCTGCGTCGGTGGCACGGTACCCAAATCAAATTCACTGCGTTTGATTGCCCCAAGGACGATGACACCGCTGAGGGCATATCCCAAAGCTTGCACCCCATTCCTGACAGCTTGGTTTCCGGCTGCTTTGAACCAGCGCGTCACCAGAGGGAGGAACGTTTTGACAAGGCTCCCGAACACGTTCCCCAGTGCATGACCTCGTTGGATGCATATGCCTGCAAAGGCGGGCCACCCACCCCTGGCTTCTTGGTGTAATAACCCATATATTTGTGTGCTCCGCATTGGTAAGGCACCTTTCGAATCATTTTGCAAAGCTGGGAGAGCGTGCCTGGTGAAAATGAAGTATGATAACCACTTACCCAATTTCGAATGCCGTCGTTCGTCTGGTGCAGTCAATTATATCAATTATGATGGTACTGGTGTCGGTCTGACGCATCGTTTAAAGCGTTGTGTATCTGGATCCCCGTATCCCAACCGAATGTTGCCATCGATCACATCACAATAGACAAGCCAGCCTAGAGATCTAGCATTGTCTTTCCCTGGAGGCGACCGAATCTGACGTAGCCATCTAAGCCCAGTGCACACAGCTTCAAGTTCTTCCTGAAGCGTACGGTCACATTGGGCTTGAGGATCACCAGGAATTTCTGATTCAGTCATCGTACTCCATGAGCAAGAGACCAAAATTGGGAAGGTATTTTTACCTCCTGATGTCTTTCCCTTGATGAGATTGGAAAAAGTCTGGATGAAAATTTTGGGCTTATGTTTCTTCAGGGAGAGCGATGTTATAGGTGTTGTCCTCGAATTTCGTACCACACCGTGTCCTTATGCACGTTGTGCTATTTGTAAAGGTCATGCATATCCGCCAGGACAAAATCTCATCGTTCAGAGAGTAGAGTAGCTGGGCGACATAATGAGCTAAGCTGTTTTTGGTAAACACCTCGACTGAGCTATTACTGGGCACTGTGATGTAAAACATGATGATTCAGCCCTCCTGCTTCTGCTGGCGGCTTTAATGGATTTCCAGGTCTTGCGGGTTTGTTGCTGACTTGCTATGCGATGCGCATGAGCGTGTCAGAGATCGCGATCGGTGTGGAATTTTGAAGTGATGAAAAGTGGGTGCCAGTGGTGGTGTTCTGTTCGGCGAATCCTTTTCCCACTTGGATTCCCACTCGGATTAACTCAGTTCAGTGAAGGTTTCGGGGTACCAGCATTGCTGGCTGCTGTATCTGATGATGCTGCATAGAGGCCCAGCACTGGAGGCTTCCCACCACTTCCTGTCGTACGTGCATGTCTTTCAGTCGTCGGGCAAACAGCTTCCAGCCTTGAGGAGTCGGTCGTGAGTTGCGTTGATGTATCATGTCATTCACCAAATTGGTCAGGTACCACTTGGTGCTGTACGCGATGTTCCCTTTCTCATTTCAGGTCGTGTTAGGATTGTCTTTCACCAGCTGCAACACCAAACCGGCTTCAAATCTCTATGGGGCTGGTGGTAATAGCGGTGTCACTGTTCGATTGTTGCGAAGGTCGGCGGGGTGACTGATGTTGGTGATACCAGGGTAGAGGGGATCTTGTATTGGTACATGAAAGTAATGTACCACAGAAGCGTCTGATATTAACGTTGCACTTTCTTCCTGTCGCCTAAATCCCGTCGTTTTAAAATCTGTCATCATCAAGCGTCTTCAACGTCTTCACAGTAGGTGGGTTCGGGAACGTCGATTGTACGGAAGCATCCTTTTGAGCCAGAGTCAGTGGAACCCTTTTAATGGGTTATTCCCATGGAACACAGGCAACGCATGACTTCGGAGTCCGCCCCAACGACAATGGTATTGACCAACTCGGGAGGGCAGTCTTCAGTTCTCGGAACGTAGATGCGTGCTTCCGCACCCGAGTCGACATCATGCACAACTAACGCTTGAGTCCACACTCCGCTCTTTGTATTCTTTCTGCACCCCTGGAAAGATCGGAGAAAATTCATATTGCTGATTATCCCCTGCATTATATCACACATCCCAGCTGGGAGAGCCGCAATGGGTATGTTTACATAATGCTACTTGAACCGTATACAGTTACATTATCCTTTCTGCTTGTGGTGGGTCTCTTCGGGAAGAATTTGGGTGCCAGTCGGAGTTGGTCGGGCGTGGGAGTGGTCAATAAGCATATACCCGTGACGGCATCGCAGGATTCCAATGAAAATTGTGTGCGCCCGGGGAACATCTGTCTCGCCTGGTGCAACAGTTGACTTCCCTCCAGGTAGTACGCATTCAAACTGTTCCGATGTACGTTTTACTGAGCAAATTCTGCACAAGATAAATGACGTTGAGTCACCGATGGTGACTGCCCTTGGTAAAGAGCTGGGCCACTCAAGTGTCGGTATCCGCTTAACCTCAGGCTAGGGGCCGTATGATCCTATGTATTTCAAGATCCTCATAGTGTTCAAATGAACAGTCACGATCAAAGCGTGATAGAGATACATCCTACTCTAAATAACGACTTTACAACGAACATCATATAGATTAAGAATACTGATCAGCGATACGAATTTTATATTTTTGGAACATCATGACGTCTTGCCGGCATCATCGAAAAATGTTGACCGCTTCTCTCTTGCAGGAAACTACCCTATGTTTATGCATACTATGATTGTCTTTTTGAATTTGATGCTGGTGCTGTTATATGGAATATCGAATAGGTCTTTCGATTATGGACGCAGATATTCTTTGATGGACGGCGACTGAATTGTGAATGACAGACCAGACGCTTGCCATTCCAATGGGTACTAATTGAAAACCCCTTTTGGCGGACCTATATCTGTTCTCTTATGAATATGACTATATGTAAGCGCTTTCAAAAACCGATCGTCCCTTCTCATTCACCAAACGCTATATCTTCTTGCTGTTGATAATCGCTATATAATGTCACAGTGAAGGATATATATCCACCTTCACTGGATTTGAAGGAAACTACAGATGGCCCTAGTGGCACATCTTATTGTCCTATATCTCGCGGGCCTTCTCCCTCGTCGACTTTACGACAAAAGAGATGATTACAATTTCTTGTTGTCACTGGGTAAAATTCTCATCCCCCTCTCGTTTTGGATACTGTATCCCACTTCCGGTTGCGCATGCGCAGCCCTACTCCCTCTCCATCTTTCTCCAGAGCGAAAACATGGGTCAAGGCGTCTCGTGGATGAAATTCTCTTGCCTCAAGTCCCTCTCGTTTTCGGTACAGTCTCCCCACCTCCGGCTGTGAATGCGCAGTCCCGCTCCCCTTCCCGCGCTACTATAGGGCGAAAGCCTCGCTCCAGGCGACTCAGAAGCTCGGAATATGGCTGTGAATTAAGGCCTTTTTCGGCTTACAAGCAAACTTCACAGTGAGAAAACGCCCAAGTCAACCTCCTATTTTCGGTACCGGTAGTGATTTTGGTTGATCTCTGTAATGGGTACAGCGTCAGTGAGTTTAAAGGCAAGCGGTGGTCAAGTTTTTTCTGTGGTGGCGGAAGAAGATGACCTATTTTGAAGCAATTTTAGGGGATTTCCGGAAAATTCGAGGTCAGTTTATCATGGGTTATGCATGGGGACCTCAATTTCCATCAGCTGTCTCGGCTTCAATTTCCTACTGTTTCAGAAAATATATAAGTCTATGGGGGTTCTGTTAAAACGCGGTTACTGAAATAGCCTAATGTTGAATTTCAGATGCCATTGCTGTGCTGTTGACCGCCCCCCACCTCACCTACCGCCCCACAGGTTCAGATCTGTTTTCCCGGGCGGTCGTTCAAGGCAACCATTATTTGTTTTCTAGGACAAGCTCCGACATGTTCAGTCTGGTTTACCGGATTTCCAATGAACGGAAATGACGTCATTACTGGAAGTTGCGTAACCGGAATTTGAATTCACGCATATGGAAGTGCGCCCAAAACCGGAAATTTCACCATACATTAATACTTTCCTACAGGCACAGGGAATCCAGTTTCCTACCATGGTCTGGGTCTCGGCGAAACACCTTGTTTGAACTAAAATTGGAACAAGTTTATTTCCACTTTAGCTGCATTTCTCTTTTGATATCACAATTTCACATGTCCAGGTAAATCTAAATCCTCGCCTGTATTGGCTTGCCAGGATGCTGATATCATATCAGGTGTATGCCGTTTTCAATACAGTAGGGATGAAAGTACTGGATGAAGTACAGTGTATATATTTGCAAAAATCTATGAGCTTGTTATGCCTATGCGGGCATGTGGTGGCCTCGCACAGCTGAGCTAGATCACCACATGCTTTGTAACAATACACGGAATGAATATTCAAAACACAAAATAGTATGAATGGACTGTAAATGATGATTGAAGTTAAAACAGCTTTGCAATTAACATATACGGTTTAGCCTAAATGACAAGTTCATTAATGTGAGATTGCTGAGTTTACAGTATTTTTTTTTTGCTCGTAGGAAATAAATGCTGTGGCATGGAATATGGAATTGAAAAATATATTGTATATATGTATACGTCTTCGCTGTAATGGTACACACCCAAAGATCCTTGTCAACGGTACGCATTCAATTGTAAACAGTCCTTGTTAGTAGTAGGCCTACACATACAAATGTGCTTGTTAATGATACGCATATAAAGGTTATCCGTGGGGTTCCCGGGTGTGAAAAGGAATAGGACCCCACACGTGTGGTTCGCGGGTGTGAAAAGGAATAGGACCCAACGTCGTGATATGACTGAAATATAGTTGAAAGCGACGTTAAATCATATTCACTCACTCACTCACCTTATTTTTATTGGTACACATTCAAAGGTCCTTGTTAGTGTTATATCCAACGGTCCTTGTTAATGGTACACATCTAAATGCTCTTGTTTGTGGTCAACATAATAAAGCCTTTAATGTAAATGGCGAATGCGTCTCTGTAACGTTATATCATCTCCACGGCGGACAACCACCACTTATCCACTCTGGTATGCCAACCGATAAGGCACACTATGGTGCCGCCGTCTCCCCAACCTCGCCCACCAAATTATTTGCAGCTTATGAACGGTCGGTGTTTTCCACCTGAAACCATTATAGTCTATCCCTGATTGGAGAGAAATGGAATATTGTTGAGCAGGCTTGTTTTCATATGACAGAACCCATGTATTCACATCATATCTCGACAGAGATTTGTCTGGGCCCGTTTGCCCCGGTATATGAGTACATTTGGCAGTAACTGCTTTGCCCGGAGTTGATTTTGAATCTATATAAGAGCAGATTGGCTATAGTTTTGAGAGCGACCGTCGCCGATGTCATCTATACACCAATATCAGAGTTGTTTTCAGAATCTCAAGCAATAGCTTCTCGCCATGCACCTCTGTTTATTTAGAGGCGTGAATCTAGTCTCTGCAGTTTCATTTCGGCGGAATCGTCGGGTTCTTCTGATTGGCTAGCATATACAAGCTCCGTTCTGGTAAAACACTAAACGGGTCCGGGTCTCGAACAGATGGTCGAGACACTGACCGGAGCGGATGGCTTGCTTTCAGTCTGTACAGTTTGAGGTACATTTATCTCGATAAACTTTATCTCGCAGCTTAATGCGCCACATATTTTAATCTTTATCCTACATACATGTATGATAAAATGACCCGATATCAGATACACGGATGGTGATGTGTGTTTGCCCGGACCGATGAAACCTGGTGGATCAGGGATACACCAGTATGACCATGTAGTAGGCTCCATAGCGTGACACATTAAAAAGTGGGCGGGGTTCAAACTAATGTGCATAATTCCTCGGCGCAAATATAATATTGTTGCATGGTGCTATCACTCAAATGCAATAATAATATTATTATATACTTACATTATCAAATACTCATATTTGCAAGAGAATATAATGTCTCCTCTCTCAAGAAAAGGCATTATAGTTATGAGCATATAGTAATATTGCACGGTGATAATCATTTTGAGATATACAGGTGTTTCAATAGTCATATGCACAGAATTATTCATCAATACAGCAAATGTTATTATTTTGCAAGAAATTATATTGTGCAGTAATTTTGATAATACAGGTAAATCCATTTTTGATATCATTTTCTATGAAAAGTAGAAAGTGGGTGGATTTGTTGGGGGAGGGAGTCGCTAAACAGTCATTCATTTCTTCCATGCATGGGTGCAATGCTGGTGTGTGTAATCACAGGGGCCCGTTACCGTTGTTAATTGGTACATTAGGTTGATTATAGGGGGGCGGAGGTGTCGAGGTACCTCGAACCCCCCCCATTATCAACCAAATTAACCAATTAACAACGGTAACGGGCCCCTGTGATTAGGGTCCAGGGTCCAACTCGTTAATGATGCAACATCAATATCAAGATGATGGTAATCTTACCTGTTGGAGATGATTTTTGTGATTTTCTTGATCTTGCCGTGTAAGACACGTGGGGGTTTCAGCAGACTCCTTAGGAGGATATGGTCAGGGCCTCCTTCGGCTTTTCTCACCACGATGACGGTGTTACGTTCAAGGGAGGGCATACCGCGGGGAATCTTCCCAATTTAGGACAGGCACCGACCGAACGGAGGATCCTAGGCCCTGGTGGCTTCTTCAGCAAAAGGGGGCGGGGAACGTCCAACACATGAAACTATATCGCGCAGATAATTTCAAGTGTATTTTTCTTTTCGGTGTATTTCACTGTCCCTGTGTCAACATATATAGAGTCGGACTCGGATGAGAGGGAGTATATTGGGGTCCAACGTTCGATCCAACTGTTCTGTCGGGACTTGAACTATTGTTTAAAGCGATGATACGACATACGGATGAACGGACCGACCCGATAGATCAACTGTGAACATGCATCAGAGAATCGAGAACACAAATGTTTCACAAATACTATCTATTACTGATATTAATATACACGTGTGTAGACCTATAGTAAAAGCTACATGTATATCATACACATGCTCTTGTACACCAAATGTGATGTTTTCTTTGGAAGTGCTGAATTCACAACTGTTACCAGCCCCGCCCCCTTATTATCTGATCACAGCATATGGATACGGTACATACGGGGAACCTGCTGTGGCGTTAGAAGATGCGTTAGACTTAACGGCATGTCTCTATAAACGCACGGATAAAAATGTCACCTCATCTCATCAGAGTTCAGCTGTAGATATCATATTATATGTATACAGTGATATAACCTTTGTTTATCTTTGTCATTGTATCATGGAGATAGCTTCATAGGCCTATGATGAATGGTAAAGATAACTCATATTTGTGTATATATAGCTGTGTATAATGATAAGGTTTACTTTATTGCACCGACTCCCGGTGTAAATTTGCGGTTCGTACATTTCCTCTCTTGCCTATGCCTACAGCATAGGAAATTTTTTAAATCAATGATAACTGAACCATTTTCGACCCGAAGTTGACAAAATTATTATTAATGTAAGTATATAATGACCCTTTCTTTGAATAAGACAAGAACGACAATTATATATAGAGTGGGAATAAGACAATGCACATAATGGGTCCTTGTCGCATTAAAGCAATAACAAATCCGAATTTTCAAAAAGATCAAGTTAATCCTTAACAAAAGAACTGTGGTATGTGCAAGAGACAGCGTTTCGTTCAACCACTCTATTTCCTATCTCTATAACATAGGGCAGGATCAAATTATCCTGCTATTCCAAGAAACCTGGACCATTAAGCTTACATTTATGATATGTTTGGGTCAACTTTAGGTCGACAGTAGTTCAAGAAATAGGAAAACGACTGAATAAGACCGCAATTGTCAGGCCTCGCTGAACAGCAGATACATGTATACTTTATTGCCTCAGTATTGACAATTACGGTATCTGATTATTTTTCAAAGATACCACTTTTTGTGTAAATCACTGCAGGTATAGTAGTTCTGGATGGGTGATATGTGAGATTCGAACCCACGGCCCTCGAAGCTTGGCAGCAAATCGCCAACAGTATCTAACATATACCAACTCATCCCGTTTACCGCATCGCCTTCTTGCAGTCAGTCAGGAAATCAGACCATCGATCTGTGAATTTTCACTTATTTCGAAACGGATTCTAAAATTCTAAGACTGTATATATTTGCCATCTGCATAATGTGCGCAATTGCAGGAGAACGCGAACGTGTTGATTATTAAAATGTCGGCAGTTTGACTTAGTACGCTTCAGTGTCAAAATAATTCCTCTGTTCTGATCGGTCACTTTGGTGGTCAGTCATTCCAGTGTCAAAAGGTCATAATACTTGACCAGCCCGACAGCCCATGTTAAAAATAGCTAATAAACAGGCTGATTTCAGACGGAAACCTATATTTATGTCCCTTATTCAATTACATAAAATTCTCAACCATCCAGAACCAACATTGTCGTATTTAACGATATTTCAAACTGATTCTGTCAATTTTGTCAACATCTGTTCTAAATATTATCCGGGAAATCTGTTTCCATTCGATACACAATCGAAATCAGGTCAAACCTATTTTCATAAAATTCGAGCAAGGCATAATAGAAGTGGAAAACGTATTTAGAAAGTTGACCCTTAAACTACACGCTCTGATGGTAGCTAATTTGTCACAGATGGTTTTATAATAAACGATCTGTTTATCACTTTCACTATATAAATTGTTTTGTTATTGTATGGAAGCTTTTTCGATCCATAGAAAAAAGTCGAAAGACCGAGGTTTCGTAAGGTTTCGACTTAAAAGCCTCGCTCTCGCGCTGTAGTTAATTCACTTTCACTGTAAATTGTATTGCTATATTTCAACTTCTTGGCCAATTTAAGAAAAGTAGAAAAATCGATACGAGCTAAGTTGTTGATACGAATTAGCGAGGATTTGATACGAAAATGCAAGATTTCTATGCGAAAGAGAGAGCGTTTGCACTCTTTCGTATCAAAAACTAGACCTAGTAGTTCTCTCCCCGCTAAAGGGATCAGACCACAAAAAAATACAATGGCGGCAACGTCTCGTCGATTCCCTGATTAAGTCTAGACTCCCATATTTCGGCAAGAAGTACTTTAATTCAAGAGCTACAACCTGACAACCTTGTTGACGGGGGTCGTCCATCGAAATTTTGTGTTTGCGCGCTCGTACAAATGACGTCATAATTTTTTTCTATTTTTTTCTCTGCTTTCAGAATGCGGTGTACAGGCACCCAAATAGTCCCTCTATAGCAACATCTTATTAGGCCTTGAGTTAAAATCAAACTCACAGCGAAACCAAACACACATCATATTTCAATCACCTACCACTGGCCTTCAATTATTCGTCGCAACAGAGACTGGAAAAAATATTGAAAACAATTCACTTCTGTGGCAGAGGTTGCCTAGAGTCTACGGATTGTTTTTGAGATCTGGCGTTAGCCAGAGGCTCTTTAGAATGCTGTAGGGAAATGGACAAAAGTGCAAACCGACTCACGGGATAGCCTTACGCTGCATGAAAGTAGTTCCACAGAGATGAGTTTTGGGGATCCTTAGTGGTTAAAAGGCTTTTGTATGTCTATATTTAGTCACTAATAGTCACTTGGCAGATATTTGATCCCTTATCTGCGTTAAATATTACTCTGTTCATTGTTTTCCCACAAAATATGAGATTAAAACGCTCTAAAGTATGGCAGACTGGTATCGTCACTTTACCAAAGCTTGGACTCTGCTGAGAAAATTATACAGTTTAGCTGGTTAGGTGTATATGTGAGAGATGAGTAGTAGCGTCACGGTAAATCGAGTCAACTTGACATTTGACCTCAGAAATTTGCATATGACGTCACTTCCGGTTTGGTTGAATGAGGCGTGATCTTTGTACATGTCTAGACTTGTCTGTGTGTGTGTTGATGTACTGGGGTTTTCCCCCACAATGGCGGCTAATGGCGGCTAATGACGGCTAGTCCGCCATGTTGGAAAATGGCGGCTAATGGCGGCTAATGCGCCATGTTGGAAAATGGCGGCTAATAAAATGGTGGATAATGGCGGCTAATGGCGGCTAATGGCTGACGGTGCTAGTGGGCTAATGGCGGCTAATGGCGGATAATGGCGGAAAGACGTGACTGCCTATGGGAAAATGGGGCAAGATGGCGGCTAATGGCGGCTAATGGTGGAAAGACTTGACCGTGCTAGTGGGAAAAATGGTGGATAATGGTGGATAATGGCGGCTAATGGCGGCGAAAATGGCGGATAGACCGCCATTGTTGTAGAAAAACGTATAAAAGGGGGTGATTTTTAGTGGTTTGGTGTATTCATTGCGCTACCTAACGGAGCTATCTCACCTACCTGACCAGCCTGCCTGCCTGCCTGCCTGCCTACCTACCTGCCTGCCTGTATGAGACGTGGAGAAGCTTTTCATTTTACCAGTGCAATTTCACCAGCCTATTACACCGTAGCAGCTACTGACCAGCCTGAGCCCACAGTCATGGAGTCACCCCAGCGAGTTAAGCTTCAACAGCACCGTGTTCGCCTCATTGATGAGATGCAGCATGTGGCCGAACTATGTGATCTGCTTATGGAGGAAAACATACTCCTGAAACACGGTGTCGAAGATATCATGGCGGAGAAAACCACTTCACGACAAAACAGAGCCCTCATCGACGATCTACTGCGCCGTGGCCCCTATGCATTTCTAGCCTTCGTGGAGGCGCTGAAGAAGAGGGAAATGAAGAACTAGCAGATCTGCTTCAAGCCCAGGATTCAGAAGATGATGATATCTTAGTCATGGATATCACCGACCAGCGTACAGCTACCAAACTTCAAGAAGTAGCAGATCTACTTGAAGCCCAAGAGCGTACAGCTACCAAACGTACGCACCCAGAGTCTGGTGTACCTGCCAAACGCGGTGCACGACCCAAACGACCCCGACTAACACCTTTAGAAATACCTGAGCAAGTGCTTCAGCCAGTGCCCCAGCAAGTGCCTGAGCCAGTGAAAGAAGAAGAGGTGCAACTTCCTATGTCTGTGCAGGAGATCAATGACATTACCCAGCAGGCCTACCAGGCAGCCCACACGAACACTTGGGAGCTCTCACCCTATTTAACTGTGAGTGTCAAAGACGAGGAAGTGCATTTTAACGCACCGGCCTTTAACGACAGACCAGCTAGGCATATCGCCTTGACCTTCGACACCTGGCTAAAACTACAGGCCATTGATTACGCCGTCGATGCGGTTATTCGCGACCAGGGGAGTGACGAAGCGAAATTTTATTTGGGTGACGACATCTTTGTCAGCTGTGCTGGATTCAACGACATGCTCCTGGTGCATATACGGAAATGGAAAATGAGGTCAGATACGCAAGAGCGTATTCCTTGTCCTCAGGGCGTCACCTTGAAAATAATGGCGTGGCGGAAGCTGCAGTCTCACAGCTGTAATTCATGAAGCCCTGTCTGACCAGGTGTCTCAGTATATTTGTAAAAAGTACATCGACACATTCCTGGATCATCTCAGACCTCGCATTCGACACTTGCGTATCCAGCAATGTGCAGGCTGTGTACAAGGACGGGGTCTTCAACACGCATACGTGTGTGGACAATAGTATACCATCAGATGCGCTCATCACTGAGGCACTACAGGCCGTGACCGAGGAGCAAATTGCCCAGGCATTGGAAGCTGCCTGTCCACCCAGAATTCCACATGAACAGATTGCTACCTACATCTACGTGCACCAGGGGCGGAAAGACGATGATGAGTTCAAACAAGTCTTGTTGCATAACTATTGAACATTTCAAGTCTTGTGTTGCAATGAAAACATTCAGACATTACCGTATTCCTACATTCTATGTTCATTCTACGTTCATTGAAGCGCCTTGATAGCGTATAATTGTATTAAAATTCAATACCCAGAGTCTACTGTGGTGAAGACGTTCATTCTATTATGTTAATAAAAATAGTAGAAAATTCAAAATGGGTGTTAGTGTTCATTGAGTGTGGTGATGGGAGCTGGTGTTTTTTGTGCTTTGAGTTAGAAGTTTCCTCTTTCGAAAAGATTGGGTGGCCCTGAAAAGGGCCTTTGGGAAGTGTTATCACACTTTTTTTACGAGCGGTAAATTTTCTTCACCCCGGACACCCACGTCCTACACACGGGACACTTGATCTTTAAATGCAGTTCGTCCGTCTCACTGCAGTGGCACGTCCCCCCTATACATGTTAGGGCTACCCAGCATTCCTGACATAGGCATAGGTGACCGCACGGGAATAGGGCGTACATGGTTCCTCGTTGTTACATACGCTACAGTTTGATTTAGTTTCTTCCTTATGCAGTTGTTGTTGTAGTTTACACTTCACATCTTCTAATTGATCCATGTCTTCCCTCATTTCATTAATCTGTTCGTTCAGGCGGGTCACCTCGTCCCAAGAGGGTGGTGTTGTCATTCCTGTTGTTGTTGTAGCTGGCGGTGTGGTAGCTGGCGTTGTCATTCCTGTTTCCGTAGCCGGCGTTGTGGTAGTTGGCGTTTGGGTAGCCGCTGTATTTGCTGGGGGTCTGTTTAACCACTCTAGATCGGGGAGTTCTTCTTCGCCCGTGACATCCTCATCGTCCAAAGTGTCCCTGACCTCTTGGTCTTGTTGTTCACTTTGCCGTCTCAACGTATCGGCAATATTATGTACCCGCTGTAAGCTTGTAATTATTGTCACATGATCGCCATCTTCTTCACTGGTAATCATCTCCCTACGTCCTCTAGGATCTTGTGCGTTGAATAATCTCCGTCTGGTAGTCATGATGTATTTGTGAATGAATGGCTAGATACTGCGCGTTATTTATAGTCTAGGCGGCCATTGGCCGCCATTAGCCGCCATTGGCCGCCATTGGCCGCCATTGTTACGCGCGGACGTCAGCGAAATCTCTCCATCAAAACCTTGTGCTGGCTCACGCTGGCAGAAATTTTGTGTTTCTTTTGCAACTTTAAACCGGTGTGATTTTGCAATAAATGCGAGTGGCCGTATAAAATTTATTTCAACTTCAACTAGGGGAACTCATCGTGTAGCGTTGAAAAATTCAGAAGGCTAGCGGCAGGGTAACTCACTATTTTTAATGATTTTATCGATTTTTAGACCCGTAACGTTGGGTAGGGTAGTGTGGAAAACCCGGTACACTTGAAATAAATCGGTTTACCCCCGTAAAAATAAACTCATAGCGCTGAAATGCCCGGTGTGTACTCAGAGATGGCAAGCCGACCTGTTCCCAACGATGTAACCCCTTACATCTGCCAAAGGCCCTTTTCAGGGCCATCCAATCTTTCGAAAGAGGAAGCTTCTAATTCAAAGCACAAAATGGAGTCAATGGAAAACTTCCTACTAACAACGCCCAGGTATTATTATGAATGTACGGTAACCGAATAATACCGGAAATAGCCGAGTGTAAAAAAAAATTTCGTGGTGAGGGGATGGGTAAATGAGAGAGGGTGAGGAGATTGAGTACTACCGACGTGGGTCCCGGAAATAGCCGAGTGTAAATTTTTTTGTTGGGTGAGGTGTGAGGGAGATTGGTAAAATCATAGAGGGGAAGAGGGACATTTTTGCATGGGTTGGCCCTGAAAACTGAAAAGGGTATTTTGTGTTTGGAAGGCTAAGGGGTTGGCCCTGAATTTTTTTGCATGGGTTGGCCCTGAACACTGAGAACAAAACTGTGTGTTGGAAGGCGAAGGGGTTGGCCCTGAAAAGGACCGTTGAGGGGGCAGGGATTGTTTTTTGGAGTTGGAGATTGGTAATTATAGAATATAGAGGAGAGGAGATTATGTATGACCTGATTTGAATTGAATGTGCCAAGTTAGAAGTTCCCCTTTCGGTAGATTGGGATGGCCCTGAAAAGGGCCTTTGAGGTCAATTTGTTTACCCTGTTTTATTCAGGGGGAGTTTTCCTGTTTACTCCAAACTGCTCACGGAGAAGTAGCGGCCAGGTTCCAATCGGTAACGGTGTTGTTGTTGGTGGTCATCGTCGACATGGATGGGCAGATCGTCTACAAAGCGCGCTGGTGGAATTTCACCGATGTCGACGAATTCCGATTGGGGGGGTGGACGAGGTTGTCGATGTTGGTGCACCTCGTCCAGGGCCTCTCTCACATGGTTTAACCAGTCCTCATCGGATAACGTCCTTGCCGTAACGATGAGGGCGCGGAGAATTGTGCCTGCTTGCCGTGTGTAGTTGTTGTTGACTTGTTCGCACCATTGTTGAATTTCACGTAGCCAGAAGGCTTTCATGGCTTTCACCTCCTCTGCCCTCTGCCTCCGTGCCTCCACCATCCGCCCCGAAGCCTTGGTTGTAGACATTTTAGCTACCCTGTACATATTTTCCTCCTGCAGCGTATAGCTCTTGACAGTGTGGCAAAGGTGTTTGGAATGACGCTTGCCATGCGGCCTCGGGTTTTGATGCTCCTTCATTGGTTCTTTTAGCGATCGCTCATTGGTTCTTTTATTGATAGCTCATTGGCTCTTGTTCTTCACTGCTGATTGGCCAATATAGCGCGCCGCATACCTTCCTGGGTTAATTTTCAATCCGCTGTCTTTGCACAAAATTCGCTATAGCCAATCCCCATGTTAAATCATTGCGTATCTTTATAACATTAGAGTTGATGTACGCGTCGCTGATTGGTCTCTTCGCCGACGTCCGCGCGCACAACCCTTCCTGGGTTAATTTTCAATCCTCTCATTTTGCGCAAAATTGCCTATGGCAAATTCCCATGTTAAAATCCATTCCTATCTCTATAACATTAGGGTTGGCCCTGAAACATTTTTTCGTATCTCTATAACATTAGAGTTGATGTACGCGTCGCTGATTGGTCTAATTTAGGCGCGAGTCATGCCTGCTGGGTCCCCGCAGAATCCTCACTTTTTGCACAAAATTGACTATGGCCAATTCTCAGGTTAAATGCATTCCTATCTCTATAACATTAGGGTTGGCCCTGAAACATTTTTTTTCGCTGTGGGTCTGAGCCAGCGCGCGGACGTCGGCGAAGAATCGCGACGTCCGCGCGCACAACCCTTCCTGGGTTAATTTTCAATCCTCACAATTCCCATGTTAAACCCATTCCTATCTCCATAACATTACAGCCCGAATGATCACGGACTTTCACGAATGTAGGGAAAAAATAAAAAAACTATAACGTATACGGGTACGGATAGAGAGAGGCACGAAAAAAAACTATAACGTGTACGGCTACGGACTAAGGGTTTAATAGACACTACCGAGTGATCACGGACTTTCACGAAGGGGAGAAAAAACCACAACGTGGACCCCTTCGATATATACAGGCCTCCCTCGTCGGTGTTTTGTCATTCACCACCATGGCAGCGCACGGAGCACTTGGGGAGCTTGCCTTGTTCCAACTCACTCCTCACGTCATCCTGATCGTCTATGACCATCAACTGCAGCTCATCGAAGAACATCCCCGAGAGGTGAAGCTATGTTTAACCCTAGCAGGATGGACTCTATTGACACGGTTGTTACAGGGAAAAGAGCCCGAAGTCGATTTCATGCACGTGGGAGTAGGTGTCTACCTACGAAGTGGTAGAGATGATTCTTTTATTCCCCGGTTAGAAGAGCGTGGTGGTCCCTCTATCGTACTCCGTCCGGCATTATGGCAGGCGCTGAAAGCTATTATCACCGACGTCCACGACTTACTGCACCCCGATGCGAACTCTGTAGCCACCCGCACTCTTTACACCTGGCTGCACCCTATTGTTGTATCCCAAACGAGTGGAGCTCATCGATGACGACAGTAGGTGTTGGTGTACGTCTGAACCAGCGCGTGTCTCTTTGTCACCGGAAGGCTGGACTACCTTGAAACGGATGTTGTTGGGTCACCTGGACGGTGATAGCATTCACCTGTGGGACGACGTCTACATTTTCCGCGGTCCCTATTTTGCTCGACTCCTCTGTCTGAAGCGAGGTGGTTTTACTCTGGACCCTGATCTATGGACAGCCTTGGAAAAAGTAATCCCCATTGTCGATGAAGTACTATATCTATAGGGTGCACACAGGCTAGAGTGTCAGTGTCTACTCATGAAGCGAACACACCACAGCGCAAGGAAGAGGGGGACAGGCACCCAGATGAGGGGCACCCGAAAGGGGATGAGAAAAGGTGGACGGCAGGAATCCACGTGGCGTACCACTGTGAACAAGGTGTTAACAGATTTGTATTACAACCCTACCAGTCCAGCCGCTTATAGCGCTGTGGGAGCGCTCGCTCGAGCTGCACATTCCCAAGGCATCAGTCGAACTGAAGTTCGAGAATGGTTAAAAACCCAAGACACTTATAGCTTACATCGAGCAGCCCGACGACATTTTCGCCGTAACCGAGTCATCGTAGGAGGCGTAGACGCACAATGGCAGGCTGATTTGGTCGATATGAGTCGATTTGCACCCCACAATGATGGACATCGGTACATGTTGACCTGTATCGATATTTTAACCAAGTACGCATGGGTACTGCCCATCCGAACCAAAACAGGAGAGAATCTGGTACGGGCGTTCCAGCAGATTTTCAAGACGGGGCGCAAATCCCTCTATTTGGAAACGGATGAAGGCACAGAATTTCTCAACCGTCACTTTCAAGCCTTTCTTAAGAAACAGAAGGTGTTTTTCTTCCATACGTACAACGAGACCAAAGCCTCTGTCGTGGAACGATTCAATCGCACCTTCAAAGGACGAATGTACAAGTATTTTACCGCCAAAAACACCCGACGGTACATCGATGTGCTACCTCAACTGGTCCAAGGGTACAATCGAGCCTATCATCGCAGTATCCAGCGAGCTCCCCTCGATGTGACAGAACGCAACGAACATCAAGTGCGCCGTACGCTGTACTCGATAGACCCCAGTCCACTCACGTCACCCCGTTACAAACGCAGAGATGTGGTACGGATCAGTAAAGTCAAAGGGCAATTTGAGAAAAGTTACTTGCCCAACTGGAGTGACGAGCACTTTGTCATCGTTCACCATAAGCCTCGACAGCCACACGTCTATCAACTGGAAGATCTACAAGGAGAAACACTGCAAGGCACGTTTTACGAGGCAGAATTACAACCGGTGGTGAAAACACGGAAAGACTACTACACGGTGGAAAAGATTTTGAAAACGGAACGTCGACGTGGCATCCCCTATCATTTCGTCAAATGGCAAGGTTGACCCAGTTCGTTTAATTCCTGGGTGTCAGGCCGTGACATGAAACGACTATAAATTCTACCTCACATCACCTACACCCTTCATTGTAGGGTTGTACCATGGATAGTGCACATCTACCCTTACTGTTACGGACTCGAAAAGGACAAGTCGGTACTGTGGTGTGTCTAGTAGTGCTTCTGGGTACCTTATTTGGAGGAGTCTTCTACGATTTGGCGTATCATTCGTCCAAGTGCTGCTCCACCGGGGTCTCAACGTCAAGTGCAATCACCCAACACCACCACCACCACCACCACCACTTCCACCACCACCACCACTCTCTCTCCTACGACGCTGCGATCACCCTACACCCAGTCCACGACGCGGTCTAGTCCTCTTTTCATCCGCCAGCCTGCCGTATCAACCCTGAGACTACGGACCCTATCACCACACACACTCAGCCCTACGACGCGGTCTAGTCCTACTACTCCACCTCTTTTCACCCGCCAGCCTCCCGTATCTACCCTCAGAAGCCACGAACCCTCCACCCGATCACGACAACCACCTACCAACACCACGACGCTAACACTTAGAGTGGGATCCGGTGAATCACGTTGACCACGGCAACGGTACCCGTTCGACTACGACCCCCGGTGGGATCCACGACAACGGTGGTGGACCTCTGAACCTCAAATCACCAAATAAAACGGCTATGGATCCTCGGTGGCAGCATCCTTTCACGTGTCTCATCGCTGGACCGACGGGGTCGGGAAAAACACACTTCGTTCAACGCCTGATCCAACACTGGTCAGCCCTCATTTCACCTCCCGTGGCTCGCATCCTGTGGTGTTATGGAGCTTGGCAACCGGCGTACGAGGAACTGGCACGTCTCCCTGGACTCACCTTGGTGGAAGGATTACCTCCCGAGGACACCCCAGAAGACACGTTGGTCGTGGTAGACGATCTGATGACCGAAACGGACAGTCGAATCACCCGTCTCTTTACCAAAGGAAGCCATCAACGTCGGTTGAGCATCATCTACATCGTGCAGAATCTCTTCAGTAAGAACAAAGAGCACAGGAACATTAGTTTGAATGCTCAGTATGTGGTGTTATTCAAAAACCCCAGAGACGCATCACAAATTATGCACCTGGCAAAACAGATGTACCCTAAAAACACGGCCTTTGTGCGGGAAGCCTTTGAAGATGCCACCCAAGGGGCTCACGGGTATCTACTCATCGACTTGAAACAAGACACACCCTCGGCACTTCGATTGCGCACCCACATTTTTCCCGGTGAGTTGCAGACGGTGTACACACCCAAATAAAAGAAGAAGATACAACCCTCTAGCATTCACTTCCTCATCATGTCTGCACGGATACGCAAGCACGCGCCGGCCCTCCGGGTATTACGCAGCGCGCCACCGGAGGTGGGCCGGGCCCTGGTGCGCGGCGCGGACCCAGACTTGGTACGGTGTTTGTGTGAAGTCGCTCATAATGTGTTAATTGGGAATGTTCCTCTCAGTCCTCTGCAGAAAGGGCAATTGCAACGGCACAAGACGGGTCTCCGCACGCTGGTGAAGAAGACGGGCAGTGTCAAGAAAAAGAAACAGGTGTTACACCGAGGTGGATTTCTCGGCGCACTCCTCGCACCCTTAGCCGCTACCGTACTGGGACCGTTACTAGGCTCCATCTTGGGACGCTAACATGGAACATACGAAAAAAATGATGCTGGTCGAACCTCGACTGTTACAGAGTTTGCAATCACCCTATCCCGTCCCTGCCACGGTGCAACAACTCCAGTCTCTGGACGAAGAGATGAATAGTATACTCCAACGTCGACTACCCGATCACGAGAAAATTCAACTCTACCATCACACGCTGAACCGGTACAAGACGTTTATGGATCAATATAGGGGTAGTAGTACACCCCTACTACCCGCAGCGCCCACACTCACACGACCCACACCATCATCATCATCACCTCAGCTGGAACAGGAAGTGTTGGCCAGTGTCCCTAAAGCATTCAAGACCAAGGCTCGTTTATTGTTGGACCGGGTGAAACAGAATCCCGATATGAGTTGGGGCGACCAGAGGGAACTGCTGATTCGAAACCAAGTGGTGCCGGGGTCTCATATCACCGATTTGATCAACGATACGGTACGCTCTCGCAAACACTCTAATCCACGGGGCTGGGAAGCCTTTGCTCAGGGGTTAAAAGACACACACACCCCTCAAGAATTGGTAGGGAATCCTAACCGTTGGGCCTTTATGCTGCAATCGACGAGTAGACGACACCAACCCTGAAATCCTATCCCTTCAAGAATCACGTGATCTTCGATGTCAACGCACACAACGACAAGTCCTGTATCCTGCTCAGCCCTAACGTGGGTGTGAAACTCAGTCCTAGGCTACAGCAAATGTTAGGTCTGCCTTACAGCGTCTACACGGGTTTCACCACCGACAACGGTGACGTTGTGATGGATATGAAAGTAGGTATGTACGGACTCTACGTCTACTCGGACGCAGTGGACAGCCATATTGTGGGCAATGTGAACACACCTCTGTTACGGGTGGTACCCATTAGAAAGAAGTATGGCGATCAAGTGAACCAGAGTTTCAACCATATACTCTACCTGCCCGTACGACATACCGATATCAACACGATCACGGTGGATATAAGAGATGACACGGGACACCCGGTCGCATTCGAACGAGGGAAAGTGGTGCTGACACTTCATTTCCGACAAGCACGTTCTCCTCACTTCGTATAATGTACGTGCCTTACCAGTGCCATACGCCCAGCTATGCCGACTACTACAAGAAACAAACGGGAGGGAACTTGCCCATCTTTAGCGGTGCACGCATGCAACGAGGTCACGGATTGGGGAACACACTGGGCAGCATTGTGAAAACGTTCTTGCCCTTGGTGACACGGGGTGTCAAAGCGGTGGGTAAACAAGCGGTACGCAGTGGATTGCACGTGGCCGGTGATGTCTTGGGAGGCGCAGCACCCCGACAAGCCTTCAAACGACGGGCTAAAGAAGCAGGCAGCGTCTTGATCGCCAAAGCCCTTAAAAGACAACCACGGGCACAGCGAAGAGTCATTCGACGACAGACACACCGACGACGCACACCCCGGAAGAAAAAGAAGAGTAAGAGAGACATCTTCGCATAATGGCATTCATTCACTCCGAGTCGTGTCCGTCTACCAACAGTGAATTGGATTTGTGGACTATTCCACCTACCCAGACCAGTGTGGCCGAAGGATGTTGGGTAGAACATCGACCCCTGGGTAGCCTGACGGGATCGGGACCCCTGGAATTTATCATTGAAAACAAAGATACGGCCTACCTGGATTTAGCCCACACCTACTTGTACGTGAAAGCCAAAATAATGGACGACGACGGGACGCCCATAGCGGACGATGCGGTAGTAGGCCCGGTGAATCTTTGGCTGCACTCCTTGTTCCAACAGGTGGATATAGGTCTGAACGATAAACTCATCAGTACGTCCACCAATACGTACCCGTACCGAGCCTACATGGAGACGCTGTTGTCGTACGGCAATGATGCCAAAAAAACACACTTGCAAGCCTCGCTGTGCTACAAGGATACACCCGGAGCCATGAATAGCATATTGGCTGCCAATAATGGGTTCACCGCGCGCAAGAACTTGACAGCCAATAGCAAGTCCGTCGATATGATGGGACGACTGCACGCCGATATGTTCCTGCAAGACCGCTACATGATGAACGGTGTATCCAACAAGATCAAGTTGATCCGTTCCACACCCACGTTCGCCTTGATGGCCGCTGTAGAGGGTGGTGCCCAATACCACGTCGTCATTGAAGATGCAGCCCTGTTTGTGCGTACGGTGGATTTGCAACAGGGGGTGTTGCTGAGTCACATGGAAGCCTTATCGAAAAAACCAGCCCTGTACCCCATCCGACGCGTACAGACCAAGGTGTTCTCTGTGCCAGCAGGTACGATGATGGCCAATCGTCAAAATTTATTTCTAGGGGATTTCCCTAAACGTCTTACCCTGGCGTGTGTGACCAACACCGCTTTCAATGGACAGTGGAATGGGAATCCGTTCAACTTTCAACATTTCAACCTCAACTTTTTGGCACTGCACGTGGGCGGCCATCAAATTCCAGCCCGTCCATTACAACCGGATTTTGGTAACCAAATCTATGTGCGGAGCTACCTGAACCTGTTTACAGCCACATGACAAAACAACCAGGACGAAGGAAATACCATCAGTCGACGAGACTTTCACCGTGGGTACACGTTGTTCGCCTTCGACCTCACCCCCACCTTGGAACACGATCATCAACTGGCCTTGCTCAAGAAAGGAAACCTACGGTTGGAACTGCGTTTCGCCGTCGCTCTAGCCCAGACCATTAACGTGATTTGCTACGCCGAGTTTGATAACGTCATCAGCGTGGATCAGCAAAGAAACGTCCTGTGTGACTACGCCAGCTAGAGTCATGGATACCGAGCAGCTGATGGCCATACTCCAGCGAGATCCTCGAGTACCCTTTCGAGGTGTGTTTCCACGCAATGTGTTTCCCACCCACTCCACCACCCCAGCAGCCTACATCCTGAATACAGACCCTGGGTCTCGACCCGGTGAACATTGGGTGGCTGTGTACGTGGACACCCTAGGCCAAGGCGAATACTTTGATTCCCACGGACTTGCACCCCTGCATCCCGATTTGGTGAAATTCATGGACCTATCTACTACAGTGTGGCGTTGGAATACTAAAAGATTACAAGGACCCTTGAGTAGTGTCTGCGGACAGTACTGTGTGTTTTATCTCACTCACCGGAGTAGAGGACATTCTATGCAAACGATCGTACAAATGTTTGATGATTATTGTCAAGCCGAAGACCGTGATGTACTCGTCTATGACTGGACGGCCTCTCGTTTTAATGTGCATGCTCCATTTCTCTGGTTAACTTAATTCAATGCACTGCGCAGTACTATTGTTTTTTGTTATGACGTTGTTGTTCTGACGTTCATTGATGTTCAATAAAAAAAGATTCATGAAAACCCAAGTGATGTATTTGATTTTTTTTATTTAAGTGAACAAGAAGGGGTTACACTATGTACAATAGAATACAGGTAGTATGTACAATAGAATACAAGTGGTATGTACAAAAAATCTGTCAGGAGTAGGATTCGAACCTACGTTCTGCATTTCGCAGACCAGCACAGTTAACCGGCGCCTTAGACCACTCGGCCATCCTGACTTTACAGTTTTTAACTCGTGTATCAAAAGTCATATAGTGTTCGAAATTTTTCACAAGTCCAGGTAAGTGGTACTGATGCCATCGGGAAGGACTTTCCGTTTCGGGTAAAAGAAAGTAAAGGCGTCTCGTTGCTGGATGTACGTCCGCATCTGGTGGTCCACCACCCGAAATCCTCGGTTAGTCCCACTCGCACTGGCCTGGCTTTGCAGCACGTTCAGGTACAAGGCTTTGTCAATGTTGGGATCGCGCCGGTTCACCCCTTTGCAGCTAAACTTATTTTCGTCTCCCCCGTAACAGTAATACGTCTTGGAGGAGAGAGCAATCATAGCATCCCCACTCCACTCCAGCTTCAAGAGGCCCAGCGTACGCTTATCGTACTGGTAATGGTCACGTCGAGGTAGCCACTGGTCCCGTTCCGCTTCATACTGTGCACGTAACTCAGGTTTCACCAGGGACTCCCAATCCGCATTAGAGACGGCCATGTAGGCCGAGTCCGTATCCATCTCCATGAGTTGCCAGTCTGATGGATTAAAATACACACCCATGAAATCATATAGAAACTGCAGCATCCTCAGCTTGGCCACCTGGTATACCATACATCCAATCTGCAGGGGCAGGTTGTAACGGATAGTCTTTAGCTAAAGTGATTTCATAGGTGTCGTCATCGATGACCTCCACGGACCGAAACAGAGGAGAATTCACTTTTTTGCGGGCTTGTGAAGTAGTACAGATGTTCACGTTCACGTGCTTATCCTGGTCCGTGACCGTTTTCCCATAATAGCCATCGCCCGTCAATTTCCACGATTCACCGATGATGGCCTTACTCGGGTCTTGATCACCTTGACGACGGGCAGACGTCACGACGTCAGCATTCTCCGCAAAACAGGCGTTGGGTACGTACTGTATCACTTGGTATATTTTCGTAATTTCCAGACCGTGGCTCATGTACCACTGCAGCAGAGGAGTGCCCAGCAAGATTTTCTCTGCCCACATACTGCCAATCAACATCCGTCGAGGTCGAGGCAAACACTCGTGTTGCTCCGCATAGGCCCCCATGGTGTCCCCAATATCATCCCGACCCACCAGCGTGTTCTTAAAGATGGGAGGGCACTGGGCGAAGAGAGGCTTGAGAGTGTCGGGAACATGCAAATCACATTCGACAAAGCCGTAGAGGTCCCCAGAACGAATAGCGTCGAACATCTGTGGCAGACTCAGGAGTCGCCGACGACTCAGCGGATACTCGCGCTCTTTTAGAAAACGCCGTAAATGGGGCAGGGCCTGGCACATGGTGTGAAATTCACACTCCCACATTTCGATCAGATGGTATCCTCTCTCTTTCACATAATCGCCGTTCTCGTGCACTTCTTCCCGTAATTGTGCCCGTGTTTTTCAACGTCGTTCGTTGAAGCGTCCAGCGCTGAAATGGCATTCGTGGCCGTGCCAATAGCAACAGTAAAATTGGAATACGGTCGGTGTTCTACCCAACAGGGCAAACCCATCGACAGGGAGTCGACGATCTCCTATGCGCTTCTCTGTGGCGTTGGTCTGATGGCGTATATAAATTCCCCGTCGATAGGCTTCCTAATCCAACCACTGATCAGCCAGATGCTTGTAGGGAGTGCGTTGCGGTGTGAAATGCTGACCTTCCGCCAACCAACGTGTATAATGTCCACTGGGCATAGGCTGGGCCAGAGACCACAGGTACAAGGCATTTGCATCGAAACCGATGATCTTAGCACAGGGTTTTCCACTGGGGAGAGTAGTGACGTCCTTCTCGTGATAACGGTGAAAAATAAGACTAGGTCCGCCGACAATGTTCTGCTTTAGACAATCATGCATGTCCGTATCTTTTTGCTGTATCAGCGAGAAGTACGTAGGACACTCTTGAAAAAGATGGCGAAGCGCCAGACCCGGTAAACTCAAGCACTCCTTGAAGATGTCGACGTGCATCTCACGACGAAAGAGTTGAACCATTTTCTCGGCCGCTTCCAGAAAAGGAACCACATCTAAGTTATTATACCATATGAGGAAATCTCGCAAGGTCTGCATATGCTGATCGTTCCATACCTGCTGTAGTTCCCGGTACGTGTCTTCCGGACATTCCACTTGCTTCAAATCGTCAAAGAAAGCATCCCGGAGTGGCAACTGTGTTTCCCCCAAACGGTGCAGCGTCGATATATACGTGTAAGGGAACCTCCCTTTGGTTTGTGCACAGTCATACGCCTTCACCCACTGATCATAGCTATACTTAGGAGCTAAGTAGTTCCGTACATCCAGGAAATGAAGTGATGTGGTAGTGAGGGCCATATGATTATTGATCTTCTTGATGACGGACTTGATGGTATTAGCCTGGGCCAAGTAGGGGTAGAGAATTCTTTCACCATGTTCAAGTCATATCGCCCCGAGTTGAAACCCAGCACCGGTAACTGGCCTAAGTATTGTAGGAAGCGCACTTTCAATTTCTCCGCATACGGTTTAGGTAAAGGCACATCCTGGGACTGCATGGGCTCCGGCTGCGACTCCGGCTCCGACTCGGACTCGGACACTTCATCGTCACTAAGCGATACACCCGGTATAGGAATCCGATCGTCCAGCTGGTCCAGTACGTCCTGGAACTTGGACACCAACAATTCCGTACTGGCCGCACTGACTTCCTCTAAATACTCCATCATGCGGGTGATCAACTCATGGGAATCCCCGGTGGACACGAAACAGATCGGTGCAGCGTCATAGCCAGGTACGTCGCTGGAAATGCTGACACTCAGGGGAATATGGCGCTGCGTCCACTGCGTTTTCGCTGAAAACATGTCCATGGGCTCCAACAGGGCCTCAAAATCGTAACACGCCCGGTAGGGGAAATAACGGTGCTCCTCCGGTATGATCAGACCCTCATCGGTCAGTTCCTCGAAAATAGTAGGCGTATTATGATACACACCACCAGGATATACTCGCTTCACAGCGTTCGTACAGATTTTCTCGTGCTGATGTAAGTTGTTGGAACGGTCAAACACCCGATGGCATTGGGCACAACTGTAAGACTGGGCGTACTGGCTCATATTGTAGATCAGCGAAAAATGACTCACGCCATTGTGGTCGAAGACACTGACTTTCATCGTAGAAGCATACCGTTCTGTTGAACGACGAACCAATTCAGCCACAAATGTATCCTCCTCGCATCGTAATCGGTATACAAAGATATTGATGTTGAACAGTGTTTCCACGTCATCCAAATTCTTGAAAGGGACTCCACGGAAATGCCGCTCATCTAAATCTTGCTGCTCTAAGTACTGTTCCCAATAGCCATTGGCCACTCTGTCACAACCCTTGGGATCACACTCGTCCAGATGCATGACCAAACACCGAAACAGACATTTCCGGTCTTTGTAGGGTCCATGTTTCCCTCCCGTTAATGCATACAGTCCGGGTCGATGAAGCAGCCAAGGTGGTAGTAGTACAGGAGCACCGATAGGATGATCTCTCATTTTCGTGACGAAAAATGTGACGTTGGTCACCATTTCTACAAGCCATTTGGTATTGGGGCGTTGCAACCGGGCCCATTCCAATGGATCCAACGTAGTGAGTTGGTCGATGAGTGGCTCCAGAGAAATCGCATCCGTCACCGTGAACGGCTGGTCAAACACATAGGTATTATTGCTGGGATAATAATACCGCACCTGGTCCGTCTCCTTGTGCCGTAAAATGTACCCGAATGTCATATTCAACTTGAACGCTGTCACCTGATCTGTGAAAATGTTCTCGGCATAGGTAGACAGATACGTGAGGTCCTGCAGTCGAAAGTTATACAAGTCCAATAGACGACGATCACGGTGAAAACAATGGCGTATGGTAGCCCAGTGACGTTGATAAATGTCACTCACACGCTCGTCTTCAGGCAAGACTTCAACCGGAGGTGCTGCTGGGTCCCATGGAAAATCTTCTCCACGTCTCATGCTTCTCTCCTCCTCTCGTCAGAACAAGCAGGCAAGCAGGCAGGCAAGCAGGCAAGCAGGCAGGCTAGTGGTCAGGCAGGTAGGCAGGCTGGTCAGGTAGATGAGAGAGCTCCGTTGGGTAGTGCAATGAATACACCAAACCACTAAAAATCACCACCTTTTATACGTTTTTTTACAACAATGGCTGTCTATCCGCCATTTTCGCCGCCATTAGCCGCCATTAACCGCCATTATCCACCATTATCCACCATTTTTCCCACTAGCACGGTCAGGTCTTTCCACCATTAGCCGCCATTAGCCGCCATCTTGCCCCATTTTCCCATAGGCAGTCACGTTTTTCCGCCATTAGCCGCCATTTGCCCACTAGCACCGTCAGCCATTAGCCGCCATTAGCCGCCATTAGCCGCCATTTTCCAACATGGCGCATTAGCCGCCATTAGCCGCCATTTTCCAACATGGCGGCCTAGCCGCCATTAGCCACCATTGTGGGGGAAAATCCCAGTACATCAACACACACAGACAAGTCTAGACATGTACAAAGGTCACGCCTCATTCACCCAAACCGGAAGTGACATCATAGCTACGTCCGGGTGAAATGAGACTCGATTTGCTTAATACCTACTACTGAGATGCTCTACCATAGCAGCCAACCTGGCCACCATTGTCTCATCACCTTTGCAGGCCACTGTTTGCTTTTCTCACAAGAGCAAGCTGTAACATATCTTATAATCTTTTCCTATCTTGTACTCCACCAGTCAACCTGTGGGATATCCAGAAAGTGTAATACATGTCTTGTCTTATCCTAACTTGTGACATAACCATCATCAACCTTCATGTCCAGCCCTTCTCACTCATAACACTAAATCAATCTCTATTTACCCCTAGGTATAATTCTCATACCCTTATGTACATGTATGTTCTGTACACACTGACCTTAACCCCCTGTGGGTATTTAGGCCTAGACTTCATTCCACTGGCCCCCTTTTCCATCGAATTCTCAACAGGTCAGTTTGCAGTTTCAACGCAACACCAACAATACCATATGTTAAAGAAGGTATCATATTGCTTTCTTTATGCTGGTTAAATTAACATGGTGGTCATTGTGTTCATTTGGAATCCCGAACTGACGTATTGGAGGAATTATGTATCAAGATAAAGAGCAAAATTCAGCTATTTTGGTTGAGTCAAGGTTGGATGAGCACCTACTGTAGTGTCTAATTGGATGGAAATTAATTGGGTAACACATGGTTAGCGTAACGTGTGCAACTTCTCTCATTATAGGACTACCATTGTTCCCACAGATCAATTTCACATAAACTACGATAAAAGTAACTCTGAAAATGGAAGTCATTGTGATATAATATTCTGTATTTCGGCTTCCATTTTCGGAGTTACTTTTATCCTAGGACTG
Organism: Hanleya hanleyi; assembly: GCA_036873755.1. NCBI lineage: Eukaryota > Metazoa > Mollusca > Polyplacophora > Lepidopleurida > Hanleyidae > Hanleya > Hanleya hanleyi. The sequence goes on from JAVTVY010042598.1 coordinate 154,083, forward strand.
CCTTTCTTTGGTATGTTCAACTTCATTATGTCGGTACCTTTTAAGAAGGGCCGTTCGCGCCATAAATCCAAACGTTTAATAAATTTAAACGTTTAACTTGCACCAACCAATCAGATGTCATGAATTGACATTTGGAAGACCTTTCCTGTCCAAAAGCAAACGTTTGCTGTTGTAACGTCCAATACTTTAGACGTTTCCTGTCAAAAGGCAAACGTTTCCAGTAGTAATATTCGAGATTTTTAAACGTTTCCGTTTTAAGGGAAATCGTTACCGGTTGTGATCGTCCACTCAGATTTTTTTTATTGCTGCCGCGTATGTTCAAACCTCAACATCAACACGTGTCCGCTGGCAAAATGTTTCCGCTATGTAGTCTGTTTGAACCAATCAAAATAACCCTTACAAATATTCGCGCATATTGTATTCCTCATGCCCAGCGTGCATCATGTCCTGCATAAATTGTCCCGGTGCCAAAGATATTCTCCAAAACCTGATTTGTAGGAACGGTTTTCATTGGTTAAAATACACTACATACCAGAAACGCTTGCCAGTGGAGATTTGCACGTGTTGGTGTAGATGTTGGAATACACGCGGCCCAAATAAAAAATCTGATTGGACGATCACAACCGGAATCGTTATCCTTTTAAACGGAAACTTTTAAAAGACCGAATTTTTCTTTTGACAGGAAACGTCTGAAGTCGCGAATTCACAACTGGAAACGTTTGCTTTTTAACAGGAAAATGTAAGTTCATGTCAGGAGTAGGATTCGAACCCACGCCCTGCATTGCGCAGACCAGCACTTAGGACTGGCGCGTTAGACCATTCGGCCAGCTTGACTTTACAGTTATATTTTTATAGTTTTAACTATTGTATCAAGTAAACAACTCATGTGTCATGAGTAGGATTCGAACCCACGCCCTGCATGTGCAGACCAGCACTTGAGACTGGCGCCTTGGACCACCAGACCATCCTGAACTTTAAAGTTGTAGTTCACAGTATCAAGTCATATGTAGTATTCATGCACGATGCGACCACCAAGTGTGTAGATGCGTCTACATGCAGAGAACTACAAGATGACACTCCACACGATGCATTCGAACCAAGGATGGTCCATTTCTACACCAAATACCTTCCTTCACTTCCCAAAATGTCCGCTTTCGCTACTACTCCTTCTGATGACCTCACCAATAACGTCACAGATGCTGTGGACATCCTTCAAATCGTGGTCTCTACCCGAAGGCTACAAGATGACCCCCCCCACAGGACGCATTCGGACCAAGGATGGTCCATCTCTACCCCAAATACCTTCCTTCACTTCCCCAAAATGCCCACTTTCGCTACTACTCGTACTGATAACGTCACCAATGACGTCACAGATGCTGTGGACATCCCTCAAATCGTGGTTTCCACCCCGAAGGCTACAAGATGACACCCCACAGGACGCATTCGGACCAAGGATGGTTCATCTCTACCCCAAATATCTTTCACTGCCCTAAAATGCCCACTTTGGCTACTACTCCTACTGATGACGTCACCAATGACGACACAGATGACGGGAACATTCCTCAAATGGTGGTCTGCACCACGAGACCTACAATATGACACCCCACACGACGCATTCGGACCAAGAATTGTCCACCTCTACACCAAATACCTTCCTTCACTGCCCCAAAATGACCACTTTGGTTACTACTCCTACTGATGACGTCACCAATGACGTCACAGATGTCGTGGACATCTCTCAAATCGGGGTCTATAAGATGACACCCATTCAAATACCTTTCTTCACTGCCCCAAAATGCCCACGTTGGCTACTACTCGTACTGATGACGTCACCAATGGCATCACAGATGACGCGAACATCCCTCAAGTGGTGGTCTACACCCCGAGAGTTACAAAATGGCACCCCACACGAGGCATTCGGACCAATAGTGGTCAATCTCTACCCCAAACACACCTCCACGCACCCACAAAATGACCACTTTATACTACACCCAACTGCGCATGCGCAGATTGACGCGACTTGCACTAAAATACACGCCATTCCGACTCTATCCCAAAAAGGCTTCACTTGGACACCTCCCTCGACCCATATGGACCCATAGTGGTCCATCTCTACCCCAAACACTCCCCCACATACCCCCCAAAAAGACTGCTTTTTACACTACGGCCAAACTGCGCATGCGCAGAATATTGAAAACGGACGATAACGGACAATCCAGTCGGTTGCTCCTCCACGAGAGCTTCAAAATAAGACCTCATACGACACCATAGAACCAATAGGGCTCACCTAGACCCCAAAACGTCCACCCAGTATGGACCTATCCACTGTTCCAGTATGGGCCTATATACAGGCCCACTCGGTACTTTTCAAAAGATTTCACCGCTTAACTTCGAGACCCCTCCCATCGTGTTCTACATGGTGAGACGTGAAAAACAAGGCCCAACAACCCATATCGCAATGAACATGTGTGAATTAGTATGGACCTATCCCCCTCATAGCCAGTATGGGCCTATATAAAGACCTTCGTGAACTTTTCGAAAAATTTCACCGCTTAACTCCGGGACCCTTCCCATCGTGTTTTTTTCATGGCGAGACGTGAAAAACAAGACCAAACAACCCATAGTAACCCCCCCCCAAAACATCACCCCCATACCCCATATACATTTTCCCGTATATTGTATAATACAGGCCCCTATTGTAGGAGTAAAGTCCGTGTTCCGCTTTTTATTTATTTATTATTTTTTTTTTTTCTGTGAAAACATACACCCACCCATGACTGGATAGCCTTAGAGAAGCGGGGACACCTCACTCGACCCAATCAGTCCACTAGCGGGGAATTTCTGTTCGCGGAGGCAGACCGCGTCACCACCAGACCGCATCACCGCGGAAGAATTCGAGGTCAAAGGTTGCCGGAACTATAGTGAACTTTGCGCGGAGCTCTCTTGTGTTGGAGGTAGTTTTTGATCTCTTGAGCTGGCGGCGCCCCTTTCGGATGCAAGAATTACCTCCCCCGGCAAAATGTGAGTATATATCCTCTTTGTATACTACTGACCACAATATGATTTTTCTGCTTTGAGTTCATTTTATAATCTGAGATAATGTTTTACTGGGTGAGGTTATGTATTATGTGGTTTCCTGCTTGAGGTCTCTGGACGAGATTAAGTGTGGTCCTTCTGGAAGCCATGTTACACTGTTCTGGTTCCGACCCAAGGTCTGCTTTTTAAATACACCCAGACCATGCAGACATTGATGTCGAAAGGCGATGGCTTGATCGTTGAAGATCGCTACGAGGTGGTGGCATGGACGGAAGACGTCGATGAGGCGGAAATTGTCAAGGCGTAGCAGAGGGAGGTGGCGATGAAGACTCCACTGGATCGTGGACCAGTTGTGCCAATACATCTCACTCGCTGGATGGGGGACGTGCAAGGTCTCGCTGGGTACGTCCACCGAGTTGTCCACGAAATGACTCTCATCGCCCTCGCTAGCCTGGGATGGCGTGGATGGATCGATATCAACAGGTTCGTTCATGTGTAGAGTGGAATGTGGCTGGGTGGGCTTCTCTACCCTCATGTGTTGGGTGGGTGGTCCCTCTGCCTCGATGCTGGCCTCTACCGGTTTCTTGACCTTCCATGTCTTTTCATGGTCCATGGTCCAATGACGGACCAGACGCTTGTAATTCCATGCACTACACGTTGATGGCGGCTCAATGTACTGTTCATACACGTTTCTACATATGTCTATGTTTATCACCAACTGTGTCAGGCTGGCCGAATGGTCTAAGACGCCAGTCCTAACTACTGATCTGTGCATGCGGGCGTGGGTTCTAATCCCACGCGATGTTTTGTCAATATTTATTGCCATTTTTCCTAACACCTACTACATATTGCGGTGGAAATAAGAAATATAAGACAGGGTGTTGGGTAATATCTCATATCCGTTATTCAGTGAACAACAACAACATGAGAAAAGCATGTCAGACTTAACCCTAGAAGGGTACATTGAAGTGGTCTTCGATGAAGTCTTACACCAGGACATCCCGTTCCTCGATCTGAGAAATATTAGCAACGATAGTGAGCATGTGGTATCCAAGGGAACGACCGAGTAGATAAAACAGAGAATACTGTCGGCGCATGCTACTGATGAGACACTGTAACGCTTAACTGTTCCAACTTCACGTCTCTGTGCTCTCGTCCATAACGGCAGCCAGGTCTGGATGAATCGGTGATAGTCCATACACACCGCCAATTACACGGCAACTCACTGTTGGCCGTGTCGATTCAGCGAGTCTTTGGTGAGGAATTACGCGGCAGAGTACATACGGTCTAGTTCGGAAACGTCCGGCAAACGCCATGCTGAGTGTCCGTGGATCGTTCTCGAGCAGTTTCTTTTCTCGAGTGGACATCCCTCAAATCGTGGTTTCCACCCTGAAGGCTACAAGATGACACCCCACAGGACGCATTCGGACCAAGGATGGTTCATCTCTACCCCAAATATCTTTCACTGCCCCAAAATGCCCACTTTGGCTACTACCCCTACTGATGACGTCACCAATGACGACACAGATGACGGGAACATTCCTCAAATGGTAGTCTGCACCACGAGACCTACAATATGACACCCCACACGACGCATTCGGACCAAGAATTGTCCATATCTACATCAAATACCTTCCTTACTGCCCCAAAATGCCCACTTTGGCTACTACTCCTGCTGATGACGTCACCAATGACGTCACAGATGTCGTGGACATCTCTCAAATCGGGGTCTACAAGATGACACCCATTCAAATACCTTTCTTCACTGCCCCAAAATGCCCACGTTGGCTACTACTCGTACTGATGACGTCACCAATGGCATCACAGATGACGCGAACATCCCTCAAATGGTGGTCTACACCCCGAGAGTTACAAAATGGCACCCCACACGAGGCATTCGGACCAATAGTGGTCCATCTCTACCCCAAACACACCTCCACGCACCCACAAAATGACCACTTTATACTACACCCAACTGCGCATGCGCAGATTGACGCGACTTGCACTAAAATACACGCCATTCTGACTCTATCCCAAAAAAGCTTCACTTGGACACCTCCCTCGACCCATTTGTACCCATAGTGGTCCATCTCTACCCCAAACACTCCCCCACATACCCCCAAAATGACTGCTTTTTACACTACGGCCAAACTGCGCATGCGCAGAATATTGAAAACGGACGATAACGGACAATCCAGTCGGTTGCTCCTCCACGAGAGCTTCAAAATAAGACCTCATACGACACCATAGAACCAATAGGGCTCACCTAGACCCCAAAACGTCCACCCAGTATGGACCTATCCACTGTTCCAGTATGGGCCTATATACAGACCCACTTGGTACTTTTCAAAAAATTTCACCGCTTAACTTCGAGACCCCTCCCATCGTGTTCTACATGGTGAGACGTGAAAAACAAGACCAAACAACCCATATGGCAATGAACATGTGTGAATTTCCCAGTATGGCCCTATCCCCCCCATAGCCAGTATGGGCCTGTATGGGCCTATATACAGACCCACCCGGTACTTTTCAAAAAGTTTCACCGCTTAACTTTGAGACCCCACCCATCGTGTTCTACATGGTGAGACGTGAAAAACAAGACCAAACAACCCATATCGCAATGAACATGTGTGAATTTCCCAGTATGGACCTATCCCAGTATGGGTCTATATAAAGACCTTCGTGAACGTTTCGAAAAATTTCACCGCTTAACTCCGGGACCCTTCCCATCGTGTTTTTTTCATGGCGAGACGTGAAAAACAAGACCAAACAACCCATAGTAACCCCCCCCAAAACCCCACCCCCATACCCCATATACATTTTCCCGTATATTGTATAATACAGGCCCCTATTGTATGAGTAAAGTCCGTGTTCCGCTTTTTATTTATTTATTATTATTATTATTTTTTCTGTGAAAACGTACACCCACCCATGACTGGATAGCCTTAGAGAAGCGGGGACACCTCACTCGACCCAATCAGTCCACTAGCGGTCTGGAGAATTTCCCCCGGCTCCCCAGGTATTTAGGACTACTTTCTGTCCGCGGACGCAGACCGCGTCACCACCAGACCGCATCACCGCGGAAGAATTCGAGGTCAAAGGTTGCCGGAACTATAGTGAACTTTGCGCGGAGCTCTCTTGTGTTGGAGGTAGTTTTTGATCTCTTGAGCTGGCGGCGCCCCTTTCGGATGCGAGAATTACCTCCCCCGGCAAAATGTGAGTATATATCCTCTTTGTATACTACTGACCACAATATGATTTTTTTGCTTTGAGTTCATTTTATAATCTGAGATAATGTTTTACTGGGTGAGGTTATGTATTATGTGGTTTCCTGCTTGAGGTCTCTGGACGAGATTAAGTGTGGTCCTTCTGGAAGCCATGTTACACTGTTCTGGTTCCGACCCAAGGTCTGCTTTTTAAATACACCCAGACCATGCATACATTGATGTCGAAAGGCGATGACTTGATCGTTGAAGATCGCTACGAGGTGGTGGCATGGACGGAAGACGTCGATGAGGCGGAAATTGTCAAGGCGTAGCAGAGGGAGGTGGCGATGAAGACTCCACTGGATCGTGGACCAGTTGTGCCAATACATCTCACTCGCTGGATGGGCGTCGTGCAAGGTCTCGCTGGGTACGTCCACCGAGTTGTCCACGAACTCACTGTTGGCCGTGTCGATTCAGCGAGTCTTTGGTGAGGAATTACGCGGCAGAGTACATACGATCAATCCTGAATGATCCAGAGGTACGCAACGCTGTACCAAACTATTTCAAGTTCACAGAACCTCCTTGCATTTCATATAAGTATACTAAATCTATAGCCACCAAAATATTCAATTACTCCAATGCTGTCAAGGAGTTTGACTGGAACTCATACACGTCAGGAGGCTATAGTTGTGATTGTGAATTGTCGAACTTTATCTATACACCATGCAAACATATTGTGACTGGTGACCTTGATGTGGTGAGTGATAAGGATCTGAAATTACTCCTGATGAAAGGACCTAAATATAGAGAGCCAAGAAGAATAAATATGAAGTCCGACCAGAAGATAGTCCTGTCTGCATTAGAACAGTGCGTTATTGATTGGTCTAAGCGAGAAAAAGTTGAACCTACAGTACTCGCTGATTGGCTGGACCTCACCAAGAGCAAGGTCGTTGAAACAATCCGCCATATTAACAGAAGTACTCTTCCCAAGCAAAACAAGTACTGAGAAACCTCAATTCGCAAGAAGTTCTAGCAAATCTCCAGAGTAAATTCGTCATAGTCCCAGCAGACAAAGCTCCGAATAATATAATATTCATATGTAAATATTACTATTACCAGGTGCTGGTTAAAGAATTGAGTGCAGACATATCTTCATCAAATACGTCTACTTACTCCCAAACTGCATTTACTCTGGAAAATTTATTTAACAATCACAAAAAGTTTCTCAGGGAAAGAGGTATTTGTCTTCCAACCAATCATAGCGACATACCAAAATATACTGGACTCCCAAAATGCATAAATCACCATACAAAGCTAGATTCATAGCTGGTTCTAGAAGCTGCACCACCAAGCTTCTTTCAACCCTATTGACGAGGGCCCTTCAGGAGGTAAAAGCATTTTGGGAAAGGTATTGCGCCACTATTTCTAAGAACTCTGGCGTTGAATGTATGTGGATATTGAAAAACTCAAAATGTCTGACGGAAGAACTTGATGCTAAAGGTCACATACCGTGCAGACATGTATCCACATGGGATTTCTCGACTCTCTATACTACAATCCCTCATCAGGACCTTATTGACCGTATAAGTTCATTAATAGTATCTGTGTTCAAGAAAACTGATCGTAGATATATTAATGTCGGAAGCCATAACGCATTCTTTAGCTCGACTACATACAAGAGATATCATTCATGGGATGTTTCTTTGTTTATAGAGTTGCTTGAATTTCTCATTAAAAATATCTATGTGAAATTTGGCAACACAATATATCAGCAGCATATAGCTATTCCAATGGGTACTAATTGTGCACCCCTGTTGGCCGACCTGTATCTGTTCTCTTATGAATATGACTATATGCAGGCGCTTTCAAAACCGATCCATTCAAAGCCCGTTCCTTCTCATTCACCAAACGCTATATAGACGATCTTCTCGCTGTGGATCATCGCTATATAAATGACGCAGTGAAGGATATATATCCACCTTCACTGGATTTGAAGGAAACTACAGATAGCCCTACAGGCACATCTTATTTAGATCTCTATCTCTATAAAATGAAGCGGGCATTCTCTCTCGTCGACTTTATGACAAAAGAGATGATTACAATTTCGACATCGTAAACTATCCCTTTCTGGATAGTAATATTCCAGTGGGACCTGCATATGGCGTATACATATCTCGGCTAGTAGCATTTGCTAGATCCTGTGTTAAATGTGATGATTTTAATCAACGTCACAAAACATTGTTGCAGAAACTTATAAAACAGGGCTATTCCACCAAGCGCCTCCACTCAAAGTTTCTCAAATTTGGCGATACATATCGCATGCTGATAGCAAAATACGAACGTAGCGTGCAAGATCTATGGCGCTACGTTTCGTAACTTGTGTCTAATTCCGCTTAACCCGCGGCTAGGGGCCGTATGAACCCATGTACTTCAAGATCCTCATGGTACTCATATGAACAGTCACAATCAAAGCGTGACTGAGATACATCATTCTTTAGATGACGACTTTACAACGAATATTATGGATTAAGAATACTGATCAGCGATACGGAATTGATATTTTTGGAACATCATGATGTCTTGCCGGCATCACTGCAAATTGTTGACCGCTTCTCTCTTGCAGGAAACAAGCCTATGTTTATGTATACTATGATTGTCCTTTTGAATTTGGTGCTAATACTGTTATATGGAATATGGAATAGGTCTTTGGATTATGGACGCGGATAATCTCTAATGGACGACGGCTGGATTATGAATGACGGACTAGACGCTTGTAGTTCGGAAACGTCCGGCAAACGCCATGCTGAGTGTCCATGGATCGTTCTCGAGCACTTTTGAGATCGAGTTCGTACTTATTGTTAGGTGGAATAGTATCAGAGAACTTTCCAGCTCTTATCCACTTGAATGATGTTGATCTCAGCGTAGCAAATTCACGTAATGTTGGGAAGGGTTGACCCAAAGTGGATATCCTCCCGCAAGTTGCATTTCTTGGCGACGCTCAGCTGATGGTCGTAGCAGAATAACGCATACCCTTCACAAAGCCGTCCCTATCAATGTGGTTCCCTTCTTTCGGGTCAATTTGACCGTTTGCCACATGAAGTCATATGTGTTTTCACCAGGGTTCATCACGGAGGTCATGCTGTATGTCTATGATATCAGGTTACTATCATCGAAGAGGGATCTATCTGTGATGATGACCCTACATGGTCCCAACCGACTCCCATTTGTCAACTCCACGGTCTCCTAGTTCACTGAGATCACGGTGTCTACGTATTTTGCTGTCCATTCTCCTCTCTTTTATCCTATCGGATAGGCTTTCGGTCACGCGGAAGCGGACGTCGAGTAAGTGCTGATATGGTCATCAAGGGCTGTAACTGAAGTCGGTTCTTGGCGCCGCGGTGGCTGAGCCCGTTGAAGTTATTTGTAGGGTTTCCATAGAGAACGTTTCATATCGTGATCCCTCATAGCGGCTCTAGAAGATGTGGTGGCTGAGTCCGAAGATATCATATATCAAGGTGAGGAGAATCCAACCCAGGCTTCCGACCATGCAGGGTCAGCATCGTATATCCATGACAGTGACCTGATCATCACAGATATTCAACCAAGCCTCCAGTGTGGAGCTGGTGAAAGCACGCGTGACGGACTCCATGGTAAATGAGTGAATGAGCGTCTAGACCGACATTCAATATTCAGCCGTCGTCCATTAAAAAATTTCCGCGTCCATAATCCAAAGACCTAATTCATATAATAGCATTAGCACCAAATTAAAAGAATAAATCATAGTATACATAAAACTAGGCTAGTTTCCTGCAAGAGAAGCGGTCAACATTTTACAATGATGCCAGCAAGACATCATGATGTTCCAAAACCGTATCCGTATTGCTGATCAATTTTCTGAATCCGTATGATTTTCGTTGTAAGTCGTAGTCTAGAGTATGATGTGTCTCTGTCACGCTTTGGTTGTATGAACACTATGAGTATCTTGAAATACGTACCGCCATAGATCTTGCACGTTACGCTCGTATTTTGCTATCAGCATGCGATATGGACACCTTTGAAACTCTAACCTGGCGAGGAGCTGTATGTCCCCGCGCCCCTCCTCCTGGTTCCTCACTTCAGATCCAGGCCTGTCGTTCCATGCTGCCACTCATTCGTGACTCCATTATCGGATGGCACCGCCATGCGTGTATGAAGTGCTCCAACCAATTCTAGGGCAATGTAAACTTGTTCAAATTCCATTCCAGATGCCTAGGATGAGGCATAAAATATGAGCCCAACCTACACTGGAAGCGGACGTTGTAGAGGTTGACTGGGGTAGGCTACGGCCCGGGCCTGGGCGTCGTGACTTTGATAGAAGTCTTCAATATCTGATTAAGCGCGCTGAAGAGATTCGCCACAGCTTTGATCCGGATGAGTACGACCTACCGGATCACATGAGTTTGTGCCAGCGTAATTTTGCCCTATAGCACGCCACACACCACCCCAGACGCACATTGCAGTGAACTTATATGAGTTTGATCGATATGTGAACGATCCTACCATTGCCTGGAAATAGCGTGGAGGATTCATTCAATATCGATCGACAGCCTCCGCTGAGCGAGTCACAGAGTGACCGATGTGTGTCTGGGAGGCCGTTGCTGTCGTGAGATATCCCAGATGTTCTGGTTGCAACTTAGGCATATTTCGACAAGACATCGATGCAGGTTACAGTCGTTGTGTTTAGTAAACGCACTCATGTCGCCGCTGACTGTCCTTGCCCACCGACAATCACACGGTTGTGTGGAAAATGGCACAGAGCAGCTCGACGTATGCTGTAGGTGTCTTCGGTTTTTGATCAGGCTTCAACTTGCGTTCGACGAATCGCCTGGGTTTGGCAGCACGCCGGTAGAGGACTGTAATACAGCGTATCTAAAACCATCTTTCAATGCTTCATGGTGACGGAAGACGAGGGTGTCGGGATCTACTCTTTAGTTATAACTGGTGGAGGGTCGGACTTCCTTTTTTCGATAATTTAATCCAACACAAACTGGTCGAGTGACTGCTCGTCCTCAGGTCACATTCGCCACGTCTATATTCGCCACGAAATGTTCGAAATCTGACCAAAGATCATGCTGGATAGTGAAATTCACCGTACCCCATTAATTTTTCTTTGACCCGATCTGCACTTACCGTCACGCGATCTGTATATTTTCATTTGAATATACTCAACCATCCACATGCCACTTGTTACGATACGCGATTATCAACCACACAGTTTACACGCCGTAACAATAACCCTTACTATAATAATAGCAACAATCCACACAGGAATGGGTTATATCAATGTTCCACACAGGAACTCTAACTATTACTCCACACAGAGAAAAGAACAACTTACCACAGTCCTGATCTTGAATAGAACTGAACTTTACTAAAAGAGTGAATATATATAAAGGAGTATTTTAGAAAGGCATGCAAGATTAATGACCAGATTGGAGACATATATATTTTGGTAGAAGAGAAGAGAGGGAGAAGTTCCGAACTGGCTGTCAGAGTTAATCAATGTTTTGGTGACAACTACGGTGGCCTATGACTGACCACTGATAGTCTTTCATTCACGAATGTTGAGGGCACATACTTGCACTGGCCATGTGGCTTATGAGTAAGGGCTAATTGAACAGTCAATGAAAGCTGGATATCTAAGGTTAAGAAAAAATACTGGCTTAACCTAACACATCCCTTCTTAAGAGGAGACGTAGTATCCGAAAAGTACATGACATAGACAATGACATGACTGCTTCAATATAGCATTATTCCCAACAAGTATGGCATGCTGACAGTCCTACATTAGAGTTCTAACATGTACTATGGGAAGTGTCCTGGGACAACTGTCATCTTGCTCAAGGTAATCCAGGGAATAAACACACAGTAATTCAAAACGAATAGCACGATACCTGAACACTTCGTATGACACTTACACGCACAAACTGCAGAAAAGTAGTCACATTCGTCTGCGTAACAATACACTTCTGTTTGCACTGAAAATATCCCGCGAAACTCTACTCCGGAGGCGATACCCCGTCTGCATTGCCGTTCAAACCACCCTTTCGGTTTGCCATGATATAATATTTCCGTAATAGTCATAATCTTGTAGCACGAGGGACCATCTCAGAAGACGTTGGTTCTTTGTCTTCATGCGCTGAAGCCATGTCAACGGATTGTGGTCTGTCTGGATCCTAAAAGACACACGGATGAGGTAATAATGAAACGATTTCACTTCCCAAACTATCGCTAAACATTCTTTCTCGATCGTGGCATAGTTGCGCTCTCTGGGAGTCCGTCCACCTGATGTTGTTTGGTGACCACTTTTACAACATGTCATTTAAAGGTACGGCCAACTCTGCGTAGTTCCTTACGAACTTTCTGTAGTACCCCGTCATCCCTAGGAAGGAACAAATCCCCGTTTTTGATGTCGGCAAGGGATAATTGGCCATCGCTTCTGTCTTGGCTGGGTCAGCTTTGATACCCCCACTTTCAACAATATGGCTTAAATAAGAATTTCACTAGATCCAAAGTCACTTCAATGGTTTCACGGTGACATTAGCGTCGCGAAGCTTCTTAAACAGCGATCGTAGATGTTGAATGTGTTCTATCCATGTGTCACTATGTTCGATGACATCACCGAAGTAGGCAATCACGTTTCTGAGACAAGCCAGGACGATGTTCATGAGACGGAAGAACGTTGCTGGAGCCGTTTTCACCCCGAATGGCATAACATTGAATTCATATAATCCATATGGCGTGATGAAAGCTGATTTCTCAAGTGTGTCCTCTGACAAGGGGAGTGGGCAGTATCCCTTTGACATCTCCAGGCGGCTGATGTACTTTGCACCACCAAGCTGCTTGAAGACCTCATCAACTCTGGGCATAGGATACGCATCAAACAGACTGACAGCATTGAGTTTCCTGTAGTCCACACACAGACGTACAGTCCCGTCCTTCTTTGCCACCAGGACAATCGGGGAAGACCATGGTGACTTGATGATCGAATAAGTCCATCTTTCAACATGTCCTGTTGGCGAGATTCTGCTGGTGGACGTTTCGTCCCCGAGGCCCGCCCCCTGTACAGACCTTTTGGTCTTTGATATATGTTGGCACTTGTGGGAAGTTGATGCTGGGTCGACATCGGGCCTTACAGACTAGTCTTTTGTGTTAAATGCCGTCATTTACATCTGACGACGATACAGCTCACCAATCTCCAATGTACGAGTTGTCACAGCGAAACAGCTCACCAATTACCAGTATACGAGTTGTCAGAGCATTTCCATCATAGCTCTCTAGATTTGTATCTAATACCGCTTATGCCAGTGCTAGGGGCCGTGTGGTCATATCATCCAAGTTGGCACATGAACAGGTACAATAAAAGCGTACCTGAGATACAACACATATCACTAATCGTTAGATTTTTGGTATGTGCTTTAGAATAGGTTAACCAGAAGACTATTCTGTGAAGTCATGTGACGCAGTCACTATGTCGGCACCTCTTCCCACTTCCCTTATATGTGTTGTAATTTTTTCCTGTATACGGCGAGATTCTGCTGGTGGACGTTTCGTCCCCGAGGCCCGCCCCTGTACAGACCTTTTGGTCTTTGATATATGTTGGCATTTGTGGGAAGTTGATGCTGGGTCGACATCGGGCCTTACAGACTAGTCTTTTGTGTTAAATGCCGTCATTTACATCTGACGACGATACAGCTCACTAATCTCCAATGTACGAGTTGTCACAGCGAAACAGCTCACCAATTACCAGTATACGAGTTGTCAGAGCATTCCATCATAGCTCTCTAGATTTGTATCTAATACCGCTTATGCCGGTGCTAGGGGCCGTGTGGTCATATCATCCAAGTTGCCACATGAACAGGTACAATAAAAGCGTACCTGAGATACAACACATATCACGAATCGTTAGATTCTTGGTATTTGCTTTAGAATAGGTTAACCAGAAGACTATTCTGTGAAGTCATGTGACGCAGTCAGTATGTCGGCACCTCTTCCCACTTCCCTTATATGTGTTGTAATTTTTCCTGTATATGGCGAGATTCTGCTGGTGGACGTTTCGTCCCCGAGGCCCGCCCCCTGTACAGACCTTTTGGTCTTTGATATATGTTGGCACTTGTGGGAAGTTGATGCTGGGTCGACATCGGGCCTTACAGACTAGTCTTTTGTGTTAAATGCCGTCATTTACATCTGACGACGATACAGCTCACTAATCTCCAATATACGAGCTGTCACAGCGAAACAGCTCACCAATTACCAGTATACGAGTTGTCAGAGCATTTCCATCATAGCTCTCTAGATTTGTATCTAATACCGCTTATGCCGCTGCTAGGGGCCGTGTGGTCATATCATCCAAGTTGCCACATGAACAGGTACAATAAAAGCGTACCTGAGATACAACACATATCACTAATCGTTAGATTCTTGGTATGTGCTTTAGAATAGGTTAACCAGAGGATTATTCTGTGAAGTCATGTGACGCAGTCAGTATGTCGGCACCTCTTCCCACTTCCCTTATATGTGTTGTAATTCCTGACGTTTGGCATGTGAAATCCGATATGGCCTCTGAGTGATGGCGTCACAGCCGTTGTTCTGATTGAATGTTCAATCAAATCAGTTCTGCCAGGTTTTGATGTCAGGACATCGGCTCACTGCTGATTTTTGCGTCTTTCCAAGTTTCGTCGTCACACATGGGGAGGTTCATCAAGCTATCATCTCTGGCATCTTCCTCAAGTGTGGAGAACATGACCGGTCGTGGCTGATATTTGCGAAGACGGTTAATGTGGAACAAGGTTGTCTTACGTCTACCACCAACGTACACTTCGTAGTTTGTTGGTGAGATTTTTCTCATGATCCTATGTGGCCCCTGCCACTGAGCTGCCATCTTGCTGGCTGATTACGGAAGTAAGACTAAGACTTGGTCACCTGGTACAAACGAGCGTTCGGCAGACTTGTGAGTCTTATCTTACCAAACTTTCGCTTTCTTCTTACTTGCCGCAACACTGTCTTGAACCACAGACATCATATCAGAAAGGCGTTCTCTCATTCCAACTATATGCTCTATGACAGTCTTTCCGTTTTCAATTTCACCGGCCATTGCCTGCGTCATCACCTGCATGGGCCCGAGTACTGGCCATGGACGGTGAAAATCCTGTGCTATCGTGAAGGACTTCACCGAAGGCGAACAGCGCATAAGGGAGGTTACTCTTTGGTTACAACACATATAAGGGAAGTGGGAAGAGGTGCCGACATACTAACAGAGGCATATGACTTCACAGTATAGTCTTCCGGTTAACCAATTCTAAAGCGCATACCAAGAATCTAACGATTCGTGATATGTGTTGTATCTCAGGTACGCTTTTATTGTACCTGTTCATGTGGCAACTTGGATGATATGACCACACGGCCCCTAGCACCGGCATAAGAGGTATTAGATACAAATCTAGAGAGCTATGATGTTAACTCTCCGCGATCTTTTTTAGGATAGACTTTTAGGATAGTATGTCCGGTTAAAGCGTTCCACGGCACCGTTGGTCTGTGTGTGGTACGGTGTAGTGGTGATTCCTTTAATTCCCATCAGCGTGTGGAATTGGGTTAACAGTTCACTTGTGAAATTTGACCCCGTATATGTGAGTATGTTATCTGGGATAACTACCCGATTGAACAGTTCAATAAGAGATTTTGCCAACTTCTGGGCCTCGATGCTGCTTAGCGGAAATGCTTCCGGGTATGTTGTTGCATCATCCACGATAGTCAAAATGTACTTGTTTCCTCGCGATGTTCTTGAAAGAGGACCAACAATGTCCATTGCCACCCTCCGAAATGGTTCATGTACCCGTGGCACTGTCATCATGGAAGCTGTTTCTCCTGATTTTCGATTGGCTGTTTTCTGACAGACATGACATGTGGCACAATACCGTTCGACTTCTCGGGAGATTCCTGGCCAGAAAAATGATGCCATCACGCGATCATTGGTTTTGTTTACTCCAAGATGGCCAGCAAGCGGTCGATCATGGGCTTGACACATAATTTGTCCTCGAAGTTGTTTAGGGACGACGAATTGGACACCAGATTTTTGACCATCCAATGACTGCCATTGTCTGTGCAGTATTTCTTGTTTCCAGAAGTAAGCATTCAGTTTTACTTCTGCTGCTTCTGCTGATGGGTAGGCTCTAGCTCTCACATCTGCCAGCGTTTCGTCACTCCGCTGCAGTAGAGAAATTTTAGCGGCATTTACATTCTCCAACTCAATAACATTAGTGTCTGACAGGGTTGCATTCTGTGAGGTCACGTTAACTGATGTACCCGCCTGTAATGTTGCTTCATGCTGCTCAAGTGCGTTCATCTGAGCAGTCTGGCTACGGGTTACTGCATTTACCGGTACGGGTTTGCGATTCATGATATCTAAGCCAAGTAGTGCACCCGCAGCTAAATTTGGCACAATGCCCACCTGTGCAAAACGCTATTTCTGCGGGAACAAGCATGAAAGTTTAGCGGCATTCACATTCTCCAACTCCATAACATTAGTGCCTGACAGGGCTCCATTCTGTGAAGTCACGTTAACTGATGTACCCAGAACCTCCTTGTATTTCATATAAGTATACTAAATCTATAGCCACCAATATATTCAATTACTCTAATGCTGTCAAGGAGTTTGACTGGAACTTATACACGTCGGGGGGGCAATAGTTGTGATTGTGAATTGTCGAACTTTATCTATGCACCATGCAAACATGTTGTGACTGGTGACCTTGATGTGGTGAGTGATAGGGACCTAAGATTACTCCTGATGAAGGGACCTATATATAGAGAGCTGACAAAAATAAATCTGAAGGCCGACCAAAAGATAGTCATGTCTGCTTTGGAACAGTACGTTATTGATTGATCTAAGCGAGAAAAAGTTGAACCTACAGTACTCGCTGATTGGCTGGACCTCACCAAGCGCAAGGTCGTTGAAACAATCCGCCATATTGACAGAAGTACCCTTCCCCAAGCAAAACAAGTACTGAGAAGCCCCAATTCACAAGAAGTTCTAGCAAATCTCCAGAGTAAATTCGTCATAGTCCCAGCAGACAAAGCTACAAATAATATAATATTCATATGTAAATATTACTATTACCAGGTGCTGGTTGAAGAATTAAGTGTAAACATATCGTCATCAAATACGTCTACTTACTCTAAAACAACATTTACTCTGGAAGATTTATTTAACAATCACAAAACGTTTCTCAGGGAAAGAGGTATTTGTCTTCCAACAAAACATAACGATATACCAAAAGTATACTGGACTCCCAAAATGCATAAATCACCATACAAAGCTAGATTCATAGCTGGTTCTAGAAGCTGCACCACCGAGCTTGTTTCAACCCTGTTGACGAGGGCCCTTTATGAGGTAAAAGCATTTGGGAAAGGTATTGCGCCACTATTTCTAAAAACTCTGGCGTTGAATGTATGTGGATATTGAAAAACTCAAAATGTCTTACGGAAGAACTTGATGCTAAAGGCCACATACCGTACAGACATGTATCCACATGAGATTTCTCGACTCTCTATACTACAATCCCTCATCGGAACCGTATTGACCGCCTAAGTTCATTAATAGTATCTGTGTTCAAGAAAACTGATCGTAGATATATTAATGTAGGAAGCCATAAAGCATTCTTTAGCTCTACTACATATAGGAGGTATCATTCATGGGATGTTCCTTTGTTTACAGAGTTGCTTGAATTTCTCATTAAAAATATCTATGTGAAATTTGGCAACATAATATATCAACAGCATATAGGTATTCCAATGGGTACTAATTGTGCACCCCTGTTGGCTGACCTATGTCTGTTCTCTTATGAATATGACTATATGCAGGCGCTTTCAAAAACCGATCCATTCAAAGCCCGTTCCTTCTCATTCACCAAACGCTATATAGACGATCTTCTCGCTGTGGATAATCGCTATATAAATGAGGCAGTGAAGGATATATATCCACCTTCACTGGATTTGAAGGAAACTACAGATAGCCCTACAGGCACATCAAATTTAGATCTATATCTCTATAAAAATGAAGCGGACCTTCTCTCTCGTCGACTGTATGACAAAAGAGATGATTACAATTTCGACATCATAAACTATCCCTTTCTGGACAGTAATGCTCCAGTGGGAACTGCATATGGCGTATACATATCACGCCTAGTAGCATTTGCTAGATCCTGTGTTAAATGTGACGATTTCAATCAACGTCACAAAACATTGTTGCAGAAACTTATAAAACAGGGCTACATCACCAAGCGCCTCCACTCAATGTTTCTCAAATTTGGCGATACATATCGCATGCTGATAGCAAAATACGAGCATAGCGTGCAAGATCTATGGCGTTACGTGTCGTAACTTGTGCCTGATTCCGTTTAACCCGGGGCTAGGGGCCGTATGAAACATGTACTTCTAGATCCCTATGGTACTCATATGAACAGTCACAATCAAAGCGTGACTGAGATACACCATTCTATAGATGACGACTTTACAACGAATATTATGGATTATGGATTAAGAATACTGATCAGCGATACGGATTTGATATTTTTGGAACATCATGATGTCTTGCCGGCATCATTGATAACTGTTGACCGCTTCTCTCTTGCAGGAAATAAGCCTATGTTTATGTATACTATGATTGTCTTTTTGAATTTGGTGTTAATACTGTTATATGGAATATGGAATAGGTCTTTGGATTATGGACGCGGATATTCTTTAATGGACGACTGCTGAATTATGAATGGCGGACCAGACGCTTGTAATCATAAGTTTCACGACTGCCAGTTTGGCCTGGTATGGTTGATCGATTGCTGTCAATAAAGTTGTTATTTGACCATCCAAGACAGAGTTTGGATCAACAAGATCTTCTCGGATCAGGGCAATTGCTGCTCCCGTGTCTTCTACAAAAGACACGCTTCTCTTATTTACTTCACCTGGGAGGTTGATCAACTCTGGAATAACCGTTGAGCGTACCAGATAACTGGCTTGGTTTTGTTTAAACTTTCTGGGATTATTCCGTCGCGATGGGTAGACATTGGCCTTGTGGCCAGGCAAACGACACTCGTAACAGCGAATATTACTCTGGCTTCTCTCCCCTGATGGATATGATTTGTTGTGGTTGTCATTGTTGCCATGACGACCAATTTTGCCTCCATAAGACACACCAGTTCCTGCCGTTACGATGTAATCTTCTGCGGCCTCGACATCTGAAGCTTGACCCCTATTTCTGTGTATCCACTGCGCTTGTTGCAGTGGAAGAGCTTTAAGGAAGTACTCTTCCTTAAAACTTTCAACTGGATCTTTGTCTTCAACAAATCGGTCTATGGACTGCGAAATGCGGGCCATTAAGCCTCTGTACGTCTCCTTGTCTTGTCGTTTTATGGTATCCAAGGAATGAAAATAATCAGCTGATCGACGACCGAACCTGTCCACCAATGCCTTGCGCATCTCATCAAAACTGCTACAAGCAGTTTGCGCGATAACTCGAGCATCTTTATGAGTAAAGCTCGTAGTTGGAGCACTTTGGTATTATCACTCCAACCCATTTGTAACGCGATCGCTGAAAATTCAGCTAAATATGTGACAACATCTTCTGTTCCATCAAACGGTTGCAGTTTGATCCTTATGCGCGAATCTCTACCTGTCAATCCGGATTCAGAGTTAAATGTACCTGGTGAACTATTACTCTGAGTAGTTCTAGCTGAAATAAGCTGTAATTCTAGCTCTCAAAGTCTGATTTCATGTTGGTGTTCCTTCAGTCTAAGTTCATTTTCTAGTTCTTGCATTCGAATGTCTTCACATTGTGAGATTTCTAATCGTCTCAGTTCAAACTCACGCTTCTCCAGTTTTCCTTGGTGTCTTGGATCAGCCATCGCTAAGTCTCCTTGATCAGTGTCTCCTTGATCACCGGTCATGATTTGATGGTATTCCGTAATCCAACGGTATGAAAATTACAGCACACAGCACAAACAAATCCGATGTATTCCAACACACAGTTGAAGGGATAATTCAACACACAGTTCAATGTTTCAGATTCACTGTCAAGTATTTGGATTAACACACAGTTAATGTCCAGTTCAAGTAGAATTCCAACACACAGTTGAGATATCAAAACTGAAATGGTCCAAGACTTTTCAACACACAGTGGCACTAGTTCAACACACAGTTGAAATGGTCCAAAACAGTTCGACATACAGTTGCAATAATTCAACACACAGTTGAAATGGTCCAAAAAAGAAAGTTCAACACACAGTTGCAATAATTCAACACACAGTTGAAATGGTCCATTTGTCAAACTAGGAGATGGAGAATGATCCTAGTAAAACTCCCGGATGAAAGGCCCCCCGTTGTTACGATTCGCGATTATCAAACACACAGTGTACACGCCGTAACAATAACCCTTACTATAATAATAGCAACAATCCACACAGGAACGGGTTATAGTCCGGTAGCCACTCGCGAGAACATGTCATTCCGTAGCACCCCCCGCGTAGATTTTGTTTGACTTCTTTTTCTGGAAGATCAACATCTCGCGGTCAATTAAATACCTGATGTAGATATCTACGGTGGTGCCTAACGATGCTACATGCAATTGTTTGATGCTCACTGGTTTTGAAAAATTTGAAACCGAAATGGGGGTAGGGGTAATTCATCCCTCATATTTTTATTACCCCTGCGCTTCGCGATCTGAAACTTACACAAATTCACCTCCGAATAATGACCTTTCAGCTAAAATAATGAGATTTTCTCTAGCTAATTTGAGCACATCATAGTGACGTCATGAGCTCGAGGAGGCTTTCTCTTATGATTTTTCGGGAATATTTTCTCCGATTTTCTCTGTTTCTTTCACAGTAATACATTCCTGATGGTATTTGACATATAATCTTGAAAGATATATGTCTCCTGTTTAATTCTGGACCAGAAACGTCTTTCTACTAAGTCCCGTTTGACCTCAGCATGGATTCATATAGATGTTCTCCGGTCATGACACCATTGAAACCGAATGGGGGTAGGGGTGATTACCGTCCCATATTTTCTTTAGTTCGCGGTTTATCATACTGAATTCCTTCACTCATTGCTTTTGGATATTGGCCTGAAAGGTAGAGTAATCAGACTTCCCGTAACTGCTTTAGTTTCGTCACTATGACGTCATAAATGTAGAAATTGTATTTTTCCTTTACTTGTGCCTGATTATCGCGCCTTCTTCTGTTTTCTTCTTTCTTTATTTCTAGAAAATGTTCCGATTATATCTGGATAGTGTATCAAATGGTTTCATTTGAACCAAGCGTCGTACAGAAGTAAATTAACATGATTTTGTGGGTGACAAACTAATAATCTGGCCTGAAATAAGACAGAAGAACAAAATCTGATTGAGAGTGCCCCACAAAAATCTGGATTAGTTGGAATTTCTCATGTCTCTTGTCAAACTCAACGTTACTTTGTGAACACTTGCTATATAATGATTTTTGCATGGGTATACACAACTTTGATACAATCACAGCAAGGGGTTGTGAGGAAACATAAACTGTAATGAATAAGAAACGATTTTATTGCTGGAGATTGTCTGTTTGCTCAATCTTGTTTGCAATGAAGTATGGGTAGAATCGAAATGGCGGCCGTGCATGTTGGTATGGTCTGATATCTAGGTAAAGCGCGGCAGAGATATTTAGGCTACGTTCGAGAATCGACCGCATTCACGGGTCTGAATGTGAGGTGCCGAGGGAAGCTTTCCTGTAGAGTAATATGCTTGCTCTTTAGTTGCCAGACGTCGTCAATTTTCCCCACCTTTCTGCACATCGCTCCAGTTTATTACCTGTATATGGTAGGTTTCTGCTGGTGAACTGTTAGTCTCCGAGGCCGGCCCTCTCGACAAGTATGTGTAGGTTTATTGTTTTGGTGGGAAATTTAAGCCGTACGACGTCAGGTTAGTTACAGGTTAGTTTTTCAGGGTATTGTTGCATTCACCAGGTTTACCCCATGTTGATACGTTTACTCCATCAGACGTCCACGATGCGCATTCATTAGCATCAGATGAGTTATTTGTTTGAGCTGATCTGTCATCACAGCACCCGAGCTAGCGTATATAATTCCGCTTAAGCCGGTTCTAAGGGCCGTGTGGATACTTCATAGTCTTCAAATGAACATCTGCAGTAACATCGCGGCTGAGATACTAAGGCTACGTCTGAGAGTCCACCGTATTCTCGGGTCTGAGGTCTGAATCTGAGGTGCCGAGAAAAGCCTGTGGTTGAGTTATATGGTTGCCCTTTAGTCGCCATACGTCAGTTTGTCCCACAATTTATAGCGTCTGAGGCTGTTCAATCTAATTAAAATTAAATCATATCTCCTTCCCTATTTGGATATGTCGCTTGAAGGATCTAACAGGCTTGCAGTAACTCGAGTGTCAACCAATCCTGGGAACGCTTCATAATGCTTGGAAGGGAACATTAATGATAGAGAATTTTTGATTGGTTCAGTCGACTTAGACATGTCTTTTCATGTTTCCGCGGTCTCGACATTGTCGCACCATTATACGAGGTAGATATATGGACTGGTCTTTGGTGTAAACATTAGGGTAAACGGACAAGGTTACCATACCTCCCCCCCCCCCACGACTGCAAGCGGATTAGTCCAGATGCGACCATGATGTCATAATGCGATCAAATATTCATGGTTTGGGCGCTCAGAACACCAAATTCAATTGAAATACTTAAGATTCTATATAGCGACATGTACGATTGGGGAGCATTGATAGGATATTAATGTATTAAGATTGGGGGTTGTTTGGATATCATGTGTTTTCACATGGTGTTCAAATGAACATCGCATTCAGAGAGTGACTGATACTCTGGACACGACTTGGAATTCATTTGGATAAAGAATACTGATCAGTGATTAAAAGTTTATGTATAGAACATATTTATGTCTTGCTGACATCGTTGAAAACTGTGTTTTTCTTGTATTTATTTCATACACATTGGAGTTGGGGCTAACTCTCATACGAAATAGGTGTTGCGATTATTGAAGCGGAATTTCTTTATGGGCGGCGGCTGATTACTGAATCTTGATATCGGATCCGACACTTGCTGATGATATATCTATTGTATTGACAAATTCATATATATTGGATATTCCTGTTCGAAATTGTTTTTCAATTACCTTTTGTACAAAAGGAAGGCATTCGAATGTTTGTTTTCCTTGCTCAATATCAATAAGCATCACAGTGTAATAGAATGTTCCCATAATGTATATCCAGCTTCAATAATGGAACCAAAGAAACTGACAAGTATCCATTTTCGAATGAGATATATTTATCGAATTAATATGAACTGAGGAACATATTTTCAATATCCACCATCCACATTAGCTTTGATGCGGATGTTATACGAATTAGATCTTCGGATTATACACGCGAAAATTCTTTAACATATTACGGATAAATATTGAATGAGGAAAATCGACGCCTGTATTGAAAAGTTGGATGTATCTCCATCGAAGCGTCAGTTCCATAACAATAAAGCAGATGCTATCCATAAAATAGAATATAGTGTTATACAATATGCATAGGCGGGTGTCTTGATGGGCACGGGTTTCTGTTGCCTCAATGCATTTTGCCTCACTGCATGCATCATGATTGAAAATAGTTTGTAGATACATATTGATAGTGTCTGCCTTTCGTTTTCTCTCAATACATTCTCATCTAAATTCATTTATTTCATTTCATGTAACTTTCATTCAATTCATCTAGCTAATTAACTGGTTTTCTCTACTTAAGTATCGAAACATTGGTGAGACCTAAACCCATAATGTGAAGATAAACATATCATGACGAAAGACGACGTCATCATGGTAGATTGTGAAAGTCTGATTGTCTCGTTCATATTACCAGAAACTTTGAATCCATCTTCTTTCTGGATGTCCATAATTTCGACATGACTGATGAAGTTAACAAATGCAAGCGGCAACTATATATAAACCCGTTAGTAGTATACAAGGAGTCAATCATTGCCTTAGCGCCTCACTGCGCATGCGCAGAACTTGGTGTGACGTCAGAAGTGTGGCTGTGCGCATGCGTGAGTGAGATGTGAGTGGGGTGGGTTCAAAATGGCGGCACCTTATTTTCTCCAGACCACTTAAAGTCCGCCATTTTGAACCCACCCCACTCATTATGTGAGTGGGGTGGGTTCAAAATGGCGGCACCTTATTTTCTCTCCGACGCTGAAAGTCCGCCATTTTGAACCCACCCCACTCACCCTGTGCACTGATTGACCTGGGTGAGTGGGGTGGGTTTAAAATGGCGGCTTAGGGTGTTGTGTGTGTAAAATAAGGGGCCGCCATTTTGAACCCACCCCACTCACCGGGTCAGTCTATGAGTGAAGATGAGGGGTCGTGGCCAATGTGAGTGGGGTGGGTTCAAAATGGCGGCACCCTATTTTCTCCAGACCACTGAAAGTCCGCCATTTTGAACCCACCCCACTCACCTCGTGCACTGATTGACCTGGGATGTGAGTGGGGTGGGTTCAAAATGGTGGCTTATGGTGTTGTGTGTGTAAAATAAGGTGCCGCCATTTTGAACCCACCCCACTCACCGGGGTCATGTATAAAAGCAGTTGATTTTTAGGGAAAGGGTGTATTCATTGGACTACTTTTGCGTAGCACTGTGACTTACCTGTCTGCTTGCCTGCCTGCCTGCCTGCCTGCTTGTTTCACCTCTAGTCAGTCATCCAACCATTTTGCCTACTTGCCTATCCTGTTGTATGAGACATACTTTTTTCGATTTTACCAGTGCCAATTCACTAGACTATTACTCCGTAATAGTTTTTCACCAGCCCAAAGTCATGGCGTCATCATCATCATTATTATTTTTAGCGAGGCTTGCAAAGTACCGTGTTCGTCTGATTGACGAGATGGAGCATGTGGGTGACTTATGTGATTTCCTTATGGCGGAGGAAAACATACTCCTGGAAGAGCGTGTCGAGGAAATCATGGCGGAGAAAACTTTTTCAGCACGAAACAAAGCTCTCATCGATGATGTACGGCAATTTACCTACTATGGATGTCTAGCCTTCGTGGCGGCGTTGAAGATCAAGGGAAATGGTGAACTAGCAGATCTACTGGAAGCCGACGACGACGTTCTACCAGATGAGGATATGTTAGTGGTGGACGAAGAGCGTACAGCTAGCAACAAACGTACTAGCTCAGAGAGTGCTAAACGTGCTGGACGACCCAAACGCCCCCGTCTAACTCCGTTAGTAATACCTGAGCCAGTAGTGAAACAAGAACTTCCTCTGTCTGTCCAGGAGATCAATAATCTGATCGAAGCGGCTCACCAGGCAGCCCACAAGGACATTTGGGAGCTCTCACCCTATTTAACGGTCAGTGTAAAAGACGAAGAAGTGCATTTTAATGCAGCGGGCTTTAACGACAGACCTGGTAAGCATATTGCCATGAACTTGGACACCTGGCAAAAACTGGAGACCCTTGATTACGCCATCGATGCGGTTATTCGTGACCAGGGAAATGACGAAGCGAAATTTCCTGTGGGTGACGACATCTATGTGAGCTGTGCTTATTTCAATGACCAGCTCCTGGTGCATATTCGAAAATGGCGAAAGCGTTTAGATACACAAGAGCTGGTGGCTTGTCCTCAAGGGGTCACATTGAAATTAACGGCGTGGCGGGAGTTGCAGAGTCTAGCCAGTACAATTCGTCAAACTCTGGCCTACCAGGTGTCGCACTATATATATGAGAAGTACATCGAGACAGTTCTGCAGCTCATCAGACCTCACATGAACACTCTGGTAGCCTCATACGCGACCCTCACTGAAGCACTACAGGCTGTGACCGAGGCGCAAATTGCCATGGCAGTGGTAGCGGCTTGTCCTTCCAAAATCCCACGTGAAGAGATTGTGACGTACATCTATGTGCACCAAGGACGGAAAGATGATGATGAATTCAAACAAGTCTTGTTGACGAACTATTGAGGAGAACAAGGAAAAACATTGACCCTACCCATTTATTGATCTGGAGAGCGTATAAATTGTATTTAAAAATTTCAGAGTTTTTTCACTGTTAATTGTATTAAAAAAAAATGTCAATACTCAGATATAATTGTATTAAATTCAATTGTGAATACGTTCATTGTGTGTTAATAAAAATATAGTAGAAAAAATGCTTTGTGTTCATTCTTTTTTTCCTTTTTTAATAGTCAAATAGCTCCAAAACGTCTATTTTCCATTCTTGCGCATGCGCAGAATGCTGATAGTTCAACCCACACCAGTCCATCAGATGTCCCTTCATCTCACCTTCACATTGATACCTCACTCGGCTCCATCGGGTCACTAGGGGCTCTCCTAGTTCCAAAAAAGGCTATTTTCATAGCCTTCGGCCTTCGCGCATGCGCAGAAGGCCGATATGTCAACCTCACACCTAGTCCATTAGATAGCCCTTCACCTAAGCTTCAATTTGATACCTCACTCGACCCACTACCTCCAAAATAAAATAAATGAAAAAAAAAGATCTTTTTTTAAAATAGATGGGTTAGGGGCGTCCCTCATGGTCCAATCGGGTCGAGTGAGGTATCAATGTGAAGCATTCATGAAATGCTTCAATTTGATACCTCACTCGACCCACTACCTCCAAAATTAAAATTGAAAAAAAAAAAAAAAAAAAAGATCCATATCGATCTTCAAAATAGCCTTTTTGGAGTTAGGGGAGCCCCTAGTGGTCCAATGGGGTCGAGTAAGGTATCAATGTGAAGCATTTCACGTCAGCTTCAATTTGATACTTCACTCGACCCACTACCTCCAAAAAAAAAAAAAATAAAGAAATTTTGACCCTGACATGGTGAGGGTGAAAATATGCAGCTAAAAATTTTTTTTGGTCGTTTTTTCGAGAGAGGTATCAAATTGAAGCTGACGTGAAGGAGCATCTGATGGACTGGGTATGGCATTGAATTAGGGTGATTCCGCGCATGCGCGGTGGTTAAAGGGTATAATTTTTTTCAATAATTTCAAAAATTGGTAAAAAAATAAAAAAAAATGTTTTTCTTTGATTTTTTTTGGGGAAAAAGGATGATGGGGATCTGGTGTTATTTGGGTGTGCTTAGGAAAGAAGTTTCCTCTTTCGGAAAGATGGGTTGGCCCTGAAAAGGGCCTTTGATAGTGTGATACGACACACTTAGGCGCGGTATATTCGCTTCACCCCTCCCACATGTTTTCTGCATATGGGGCATTTTATTTTCAGATGGGACTCTCCGGCATCAATGCAGCGACACATCGCACCTTCACACGTCAGGGTTACCCAGCAATCCTTACACAGGCAAAGATGTCCACAGGGTAACACGGCGTACCCACTTTCCTCGTCCGTGCAGATGCTGCATCGTGTTTTTTTCTCTTCGACACGGCGTTCTTTTTTCAGTATGGTAATTTGCGCCTCCATCCCATTCATCGTCGTCTCCATCCCAACCATCCCTCCCCGCATGGCGATAATCTGTTCATTGAGTCGGATTATCTCTACTTCATGGCGACAGGTTTGTGGTGTTTCTTCAGCTGAAATTGTTGGAGTTTCGGCAATGGTGGGAAGTCCGGCTGTATGGTCTTCAGTCCTTATACTTTCAGTGTACACAGGCGGCGTCATCGTGGTTGTTGTTGTAGGTGTACTAGTATTTAACCAGGGCAGCTCGTCGCCGTCTTGTCCCCCACCCTCCGTCACATCACTGTCGTTTTCTTCCATTCTGTGTATTTCTTGGTCCTGTTGTTCACTCAGCCTTCGGATCCGTCTACTTTCTTCTGTTCTCACATCTTCCCGGAGTTGTTGTGCAAGTTCTTCGGTACTCCTGATTAACGTGGCTTCGTCTTCAATCACTCGCTGAAAACTGGAGATGATCGTCAAGCCCCCTCCATCTTCTTCATGGCCAACGATCTCTCTGTGTTCTTCTGTATCAGCAATTCTCGGATCTCGAGTCGGATGATGTGTAAACAGGGGGGCACGTCGTCTTCTAAAACTCATAATTGTGTATTGGTGAATAAATGTCAAAATTATACGCTATTTATAGTCTAGTGGGAAGGGAGGGAGGTGAGTACAAAATGGCCGTGATCCACAGGCCTCCATTTTTAACCCACCCCACTCACCGGCGTCAGTGAGTGCAAGACAGGCTGACCCACTGTATAGTGATTGGGAGTACAAAATGACGGTCATCCACAGACCACCATTTTGAACCCACCCCACTCACCGGTGTCAGTCAGTGCAAGAATCCCACTGTGCTGTGTACCCCTTGTCCCAAGCATTAAAATTTCTTATTATTTTTCGATAAAACTCGTCACAATTTTCATGGGAACTATTAGACGACTGTCACCCAGAGTCTACACGTTTTTTTAGTCAGGAAAATTAATTTATTTCTAATGTATCTGGTGTTTCAGACTCCCGTACACGATTTTTATGGGTTTAAAATCAATAAAAATTAATAAAATAGCGGTAGTGTGTAGCGTTAGACG
>JAVTVY010042599.1:0-19170 GCA_036873755.1 Hanleya hanleyi
TTTACATATATTCCTAACACCAGTCCATGTGATGACCTAGTTTTAGCTTGACCACTTCATCAGAAACTAGACCCAGCATAGATACATGTACAGCCCCTAGAGCTATGGTAGGGCAATCCTTACACATGTACATGCTGCCTCCTGAACTGTATTTCTCTGAGCTGAAGTCAATCTTTGGAAGAGTGACCAAAGCAGGCTTCCATACTCTAGTGCGTATTAATCTGATATCTTGAAGGAAAACAATCAACAGAATATTATTTAATACAGGAAAGGGGTCAAATACATGCTAATTGACTATATATAGGCCTACAAAGCCTGTCAACCACTGAAGGATAACTATTCTGGTCTGAGAAAGAATAAATAATTTG
The DNA here is from genome assembly GCA_036873755.1 of Hanleya hanleyi. Taxonomy (NCBI): domain Eukaryota; kingdom Metazoa; phylum Mollusca; class Polyplacophora; order Lepidopleurida; family Hanleyidae; genus Hanleya; species Hanleya hanleyi. Next base: position 369 of record JAVTVY010042599.1, read on the forward strand.
GAACTATTTTCATACGGGTACTTCGGACAACCCTAAAATCAAAAATTTTCTAGATCTTATAATAAAGGTGAGACAACTCACCTTTCTAAAAATATCACATTTATGCCTGACTCCTTCTGACGTTCTATAGTTTAACACATACAAAATAAGCCTAAAACACACCATGACACTTGGGAGATATAGACCAGTAGGCTATTCAGTCGGCTATTCACAGCACCGCTGCCTAGCGGCGGAAGTGGAAACTAATTAGGTCAGCATGTAGGACTTGACGAGTGTTGTGTTGCTGCCAAATATGGAGGCCCTATCCACTATAGATCGGGAGATATAGGCCAGTAGGCTATTCAGTCGGCTATTCACAGCACCGCCCCCAAGCGGCGGAAGTGGAAACCAATTAGGTCAGCATGTAGGATTTGACGAGTGTTGTAGAACTGCCAAACATGGAGGCCCTATCCACTATAGATCTTGAGATTTTGGCCAGTAGGCTATTCAGTCGGCTATCAGTCGGCTATTCAGAGCACCGCCCCCTAGCGGCGGAAGTGAAAACTAATTAGGTCAGCATGTAGGAGTTGACGAGTGTTGTATAACTGTCAAATATGAAGACCCTATCTGCCTCAATTTTTAGTAGATATAAGTCAGACTGTTATCCATATTCCAAATAATGGCTGGTCCACTGAATCGCCAACTGAATTGTGAACTGTGATCTAACTTCACGAACGTCAGCAGTTGGTATATGAAGTTTTGGACATTTCTGTATACTGGCACCTCAGATTTTCAAGTCTAGACACAGCTGAAGATAGTGAAATAAGAGTTCTTTTAAATATCTTAACCATGAAGTAGCATTGAAAAAGACCAAATAGTCTTAGATATTTTACCCATTATGAGATATCGACTTTTTAGCTACCATACTTTCACGTAAATATCCATTTTTTAGCCACCATACTTGTGACAGTAATTGTGCATGTATTATGGTAGCTAAATAATATATAGGTCGGCCCCAGTCACATCCAGCGAGGGTTTTAGATAATTTCATTACGAATCACCCACCTCTGAAACTGCCGTACATCTAATCTCTATTCCCTCTTGCGCACCATTTTAAAATCTTGCGCATTATTGTGAAATAATAAAGAATATATCGCCGTCTGAATTTTCCAGTCGACAACTTCCACCTTATACGCGCCATGTTCAATTGCAAACGGCTCAGCACACATATACCGTGACGTCATCAACATGGCGCGTAGAGAGTTGAAGTTTTCGACTGGAAAATTCAGACGGCGATAGTAGTAGTGTTACGTGAAATGGAGTCTCATTGGACCCTGTATTTGAGGTAATTTGGGGAGGATTTGAGGAGGAGAGGTCAAGTGCACTATAGTTCCGGCAGAATCACCGAAAAGCTACCTCCAACACAGGAGAGTTCCAATTGTTGCAGGGGATGTATTCATCCGTGGTGATGCGGTCCTGGCGGTGATGCGGTCGCGGAAAATAGCTTCCGCGGAGAAAAAGTAGTCCCACGGGTTGACTTCCAATGTTAATGTATACGGGGAATACATAAATAGACGTTTTGGGATCTAAGGGAGCCCCTAGTAATAAATAAATAAATTAATTCATTAATTAACATGGCAGTGTGACTAACGTCACAGGACCTACGAAATACAGTAGGCATTAGGACTCGAACGCGAAATGAACTCTTGGAAATCCCCACCCCCAGTTGAAATCCTGCCTATATTAAGATGGGCACCGCCCAAGTCAGAATCGCCAGTGATTTTCATCAAAAATCACCAGAAATTTTCATCAAAGTAGGTCAGCTCAGAACTTGTTGGTAACAGTCTCCTAATGCGCCTTCATTCCAAAAATAAATAACGATCGCCGATTTAATTTTACAATTTTTTAACTAAGGGAAACAGATTGAATAATAAAAAGTTCAGTAGATTTCAAGCTTTACGTGTCAAAATACATAAACATCTCTTTAATGGTTTTCAGTGCCCTTGTCCAGGATCAAAACTTTTTGAATCGCATTATTTTCCCAACAATACAGCAAATTTTTATATATAGTACTATAGTAGAAAGGTAGCATTTATGTAGTTTACGGTAATTCAACTCAAGACCAACACATTCTCTGCACAAGATAATAATGATTCTATGTCATTCTCCTGAGCATAACCGGTACAAAGACAAATAAATAGCGTCTCTACATCACGTTGTTATCTAGATATATGAGACAACACATTTTGGGCATCGGCAAGCTGATGAATGTACTATTACGGTTTTCTTGTTTCACATTATATTCTGTGGCGGTTGATCGGTGATTTTCTTCATTGATAAACGTTAAACCACCTCAGCTTCGTTGTGTGAATCGGAATTGCTGTGACATACCAACACACTCCGTGGCAGTGATTCTGTATCCCCTAATCAAGGAATCAAAATGGATCAAGATTTGAAATGACAAGAGAAATTTAGACATATTTTGTTTACACATGTAATTTTTTGTTCAAACTATATCCAAGTGAGATATATAGTCAATATTCAAGAGGTACAAAAAACACCCAAAGTATGTCTTGTCATAGTATCACAGTTTTGACACTGTAGATCGTTCTAGAATTGTGGAACTTAGGTGAACTTGTTGACCTCCTGTTCTGTGGTAAACATGTTTACGAATTTTCTAGTATTTCTGACCGATTGATCATGAGTGATTTGTGCGTCACCGTCTTGTGTTTTCTCGAAGGTTCTATGCACCAATATGGTTGCTTTTGGAAAACCCCGTATGATACGATTAGATATACTACGGCGCCATCTGTGCATTGATCAAAAGGCCCAGTATGATACTATAGAATTTACTGCAGCGCCATCTATACAATGGATGTTTCTCGAATGTATAGCCTCTGTTTATTTGGGTAAATTGTGTGGAATCTTCTCGAATTCTTGTCATCGTATCTGGGTTGAATATTACGTCACTGTTATACCAATAAACTGTGTTGACCTGATGGAATGATCTAGAAATCCCGCTATAGTATAAATTAGCGTGTCAATCAGTTGTGGGCAGGAATTGAACACTGGCTTTCATATACGTTTGATATAATGGGAGATACTTGAACAACATTATTGGGTGTATTTACTGGACATTTGACATTATCGGAGATTGTTGGCTGAGATAACTAACTGTTGGATTGTGTGTTTTCCTGTTGGCTGTGTTTCACCGCTGTATTATCTACGTGATCGAACTAACGAAATCTGGACACCGGCTGAGTGTTATTGACTGAGGAAATATCGGGATTCCTGCACGTTACCAACTGTACGTTGATACGAACTTTGAGAGATACACTGGTATAACAGTCAACAGAAAGGTTTTTATTTGTTATCATTTGCTGTATTGACCTAACTTAGTTTGTATTGTAAATAAATCTTTGTACTCGACTTCACAAATCTTTCTGTTGCGTTTTTCTATTATCGTAGACGTAACAGAAACTGGGGGCCTGGTCCGCGAGCTTTGTTTACATTCCAGCTTTGCAACATAGTTCTAAATTGATACATTGTTTGAATTCTTGAAGTCGAGTAGTAGTATATTATCAGCATATTATCAGCATGTCTTTTGACGCAGCACAGTTTGCTTCAAGGCCTAGTCAGGAGAAATTTGACGAACTACGCAAAGAGGATTTGTTCGCACTGTGTAAATTCCTACAAATTAAAGTCAAAACATCTTGGAGAAAGCAAGAAATTAAGAAACACATTATTAAACATTTTGTTAGCAAACAGCTTTGGGATGAAAGTGATTTTGATTTAACCGAGGAAACGGCTGATGATTTGGAATTAAAGAAATTAGAATTACAAGACCAGCTGGAATTAAAGAAATTAGAATTAGAGAGAGAAGAGAAAGAAAAAGCAAGACAGTTTCTGTTAGAGAGAGAAAAGTTAGCATTAGAAAAAGAGGAAAGATTAGAAAGAGAACAGAAAGATAGACGGGTTCAGTTAGAAATGAAGCATATGGAATTACAATCGCATGCTACATCCTACACATGCTCCTGTACAATCACAATCAAGATTTGATGCAGCTCGGCAAATACGTCTCGTCCCACCATTTCAGGAGAAAGAAGTTGACAAATATTTTCTGCATTTTGAGAAAATTGCTGAAAATTTAGATTGGCCAAAAGAAAATTGGAGTTTACTTCTTCAAAGTGTTTTGATCAGAAAGGCAAGGGACATTTACACTCAACTGACGGTAGAGCAAGCATCAAATTAAGATATGGTGAAGGATTGAATCCTCAAAGGTTATAAATTGGTTCCTGAAGCCTATAGACAAAAGTTTCGTAGTTGTGAAAAAGAAAACTCTCAGACTCATGTAGAATTTGCTCGTTCAAAAGAACAATTATTTGATAGGTGGTGTGCTTCGGTTAAAATTGACAACAACTTTGAAAACCTCAAACAGCTTATGCTAGTGGAGGAATTTAAAAGGTGTATCCATGGTGATATTAGAACATTTCTTGATGAAAAGAATGCCAACACTTTAGACGAAGCAGCCGGATTTGCCGATGAATACGCTCTGACACACAAATTATCATTTGTCACTCCTTTTAAGCCCAGTCCATTCCAGTCTAACATCTCAGGTAACAAATCCACTTCTTTCTCAAAGCCTAAAACTTTTAACCCCAGTTACAAAGGTCAAAGGTCAAACCCAAAGTCTCAGTCACCCACTTTTAACACTTAAAATAAGACTCCCGTTTGCAGCTACTGTAAAAAGGACGGTCATTTGATGGCGAATTGTTTTAAATTGAAAAGAAGACAACAAGATCAAGCCTTTCAAAAGCCTAGTGGTTTCTTCGCTTCAAAATCTATACCCTTGCAGGTTGATGACGTTCATAATGTATATGACGTTAAGATGGCCAAGGACACTGTTCCTATTAGTTCTATCAAGGATGAGGTTGACAGTTTTTCAAATCCTGTTATGGAGATTTTTGAACCATTTATCCACAATGGTTTTGTGTCACTTTCAAGTGATTTTTCTAATGCTACTCCTGTGAAGATTTTACGAGATACGGGTGCGTCCCAGTCTCTTTTGTTGGCAGATATTTTGCCGTTTTCTGATTTTGCATCTGCAGGCAGTAATGTCCTGATTAAAGGGGTAGATTCTGTAAACTATACACCCGTTCCGCTCCATAACATTCATCTGTCTTCCGACTTGATTTCTGGACCTGTTACGGTGGGTATTAAAGGTAGTTTACCGTTTGAGGGTGTTCAATTACTTCTTGGCAATGATCTTGCGGGAGATAGGGTCGGGGTTAACCCGATTGTAACTGACAAGCCTTGTTTGGATCAGATTCATGATCCAATTGAAGACGAAATTCAAAGTTTGTATCCTGCTTGTGCAGTTACTAGAGCCATGAGTAAATTGGCCGAGGAGTCTGAAAAGTCTCTTAAAGATGACGTCATCGATGACGTTTGTTTGGCTGACACTTTCGTGTGTTTAAATGATGAGGTTGATAAGCCACATTTTGATAGCAAATTGGAATGTTCTAATGACAAAATTTCAAAATCACAGCTGGTTAATGAACAGCATAGTGACAAGGACATTTCCAAGTCGTTTGACAGGGCAGTAGATGAGTGTGATGTAACTCAAGAGCCTGTGTGTTACTTTTGTAGGAATGGTGTTCTTATGCGCAAATGGCGACCGTCAGATGTGTCACTTGATGATGAGTGGGGAGTTGAATATCAGATTGTGGTACTAAAGTCATATCGTTCATATATCCTCAAACTATCCCATGAAACGCCTCTTTCAGGCCATTTAGGTGTTAACAAAACATACTACAAAATTCTAAATTGTTTCTATTGGCCAAATTTAAAGAAAGATGCGTAATTTTGTAGGTCATGCCACACATGTCAAATGGTAGGAAATGCAAGCCATACCAAAGGCCCCTCTACAACCAATCCCTGCATTTGAGGAAGCATTTAGTAGGGTGATTATAGATTGTGTTGGTCCATTACCAAGGTCAGGCAATCAATACATGTTAACAATCATGTGTGCTTCATCCAGGTTTCCTGAGGCCATTCCTTTACGGAATATTGAGGCAAAAACTATTGTTAAGGCCTTAGTGAAGTTTTTCACACTTGTCGGCCTACCCCAGTCTGATCAGGGATCTAATTTCATGCCAGGAATCTTTCAACAGGTCATGCATGAACTTGGGAAAAAAGCAGTACAAATCATCTGCATACCACCCTGAAAGCCAAGGCGCACTAGAAAGATTGATTAAAGCACGTGATTTGGCCATGTCAATTTTAATGTCAGCACAAAAATGTATGAAAATAACCTATGATAAACATGCCCTTAAACGAAGTTTCAAACCTGGTGAGAAGGTACTGGCTTTTCTGCCTATTCCTGGTAATCCACTTAAAGCTAGATATTATGGTCCTTATGTCGTTGAAAAGAAATTAAGAGACCTTAATTATGTAGTTCAGACTCCTGACAGGCGTAAAAACAAACAGTTATGTCATGTAAATATGTTAAAGTTATACATAGACAGAGATAGCACTAACAGTACTGTACAGCCTGTAAGTGTAGTTAGTTCTGACCCTGATAATAATGAAACTTGTGAAGAGCCCATGACAGCGGCGAAATTACAGAACTCTGACATTCTACTCAATTTGGATTCCAAGTTGTGTCATCTCGAGCCAGCGCGTCAGGAAGAACTTCGAACTCTGCTCAGCCAATATGAACATTTGTTTCCCGACATTCCTACTCGGACTGATACAACTTCACATGACGTCGATGTCGGCGATTCTAATCCAGTGAAACAGCACCCATACCGTTTGAATCCCATCAAACAAAACTACCTGAAAAAAGAGATTCAGTATTTGTTGGACAATGACTTCATTGAACCAAGTTATTTTAACTGGAGTTCACCTTGTATCCTCGTTCCAAAGCCAGATGGCAGTTATAGAATGTGTACTGACTACAGAAAGGTGAACACTTTGACCAAAACAGACACATTCCCTATTCCACGCATTGACGATTGCATTGATAAAGTTGGAAATGCCAAGTTCGTGTCAAAGTTTGATCTTCTGAAAGGATTTTGGCAAGTTCCACTGACAGATCGTGCGAAGGAGATATCAGCATTCGTCAATCCGGAGGGTCTGTTCCAGTACAAAGTTATGCCATTTGGAAAGAAAAATTCTCCAGCCACGTTCCAGCATCTCATCAATCGTGTTACTTCCGGTTTGGAAGGATGTGAGACTTACATTGATGACGTCATTGTCTACAGCGACACATGGGAAGTTCATCTGCAGAGGATTCGCGCACTGTTCAATCGGCTGAGTGACGCTAAGCTGACAGTCAACCTTGGGAAAAGTGAATTTGGACATGCACGTGTGACATTCTTGGGTCATGTTGTGGGTCAGGGTCAGGTAAAGCCTGTAGATGCTAAGGTCAGTGCTATCTCGCTGTTTCCAAGACCAACATGTAAGAGACAATTGATGCGTTTCTTGGGTATGGCTGGTTACTACAGGAAATTTTGTCCAAATTTTTCAGATATTACTGAACCTTTAACTCGGCTCTTAAGGACGAGGATAACTTTTGTTTGGACAGATGAATGTGAATCAGCTTTCGAGAAACTGAAAGCCATACTCAAGAGCGCACCAGTTCTTTCAGCACCAGATTTTGGTTCACCTTTTAAACTGGCTGTAGATGCTAGTGATGTTGCTGCTGGTGCCGTTTTGTTACAAGAAGGCATAGATGGTGTAGATCACGCAAATTTGACAAACATCAGAGAAATTATTCTACAATTGAGAAAGAATGTTTGGCAATGATATTGGCTTTGCAACATTTTGATGTTTATGTTACTTCTTCATCGTTGCCAATTACTGTGCTCAGTGATCACAATCCACTTGTTTTTATAAGTAAGATGAAAAACAAAAATCAAAGATTGTTGAGATGGAGTTTGGTGTTACAAGAATACAATATTGAAATCAAACACATTAAGGGTAAGGACAATTTGATCGCTGATTGTTTGTCTCGCATTTAATGTACATATGTTTGTCAACATTTTTGCTGTTGTAATATAGATTTGGTTTTGTAATAATGTTTTGAATTCTCAAGAAAGTTCCAAGATTCGAACTTTCTTCTTTTAAGTGTCATAGTATCACAGTTTTGACACTGTAGATCGTTCTAGAATTGTGGAACTTAGGTGAACTTGTTGACCTCCTGTTCTGTGGTAAACATGTTTACGAATTTTCTAGTATTTCTGACCGATTTATCATGAGTGATTTGTGCGTCACCGTCTTGTGTTTTCTCGAAGGTTCTATGCACCAATATGGCTGCTTTTGGAAAACCCCTTATGATACGATTAGATATACTACGGCGCCATCTGTGCATTGATCAAAAGGCCCAGTATGATACTATAGAATTTACTGCAGCGCCATCTATACAATGGATGTTTCTCGAATGTATAGCCTCTGTTTATTTGGGTAAATTGTGTGGAATCTTCTCGAATTCTTGTCATCGTATCTGGGTTGAATATTACGTCACTGTTATACCAATAAACTGTGCTGACCTGATGGAATTATCTAGAAATCCCGCTATAGTATAAATTAGCGTGTCAATCAGTTGTGGACAGGAATTGAACACTGGCTTTCATATACGTTTGATATACTGGGAGATACTTGAACAACATTATTGGGTGCATTTACTGGACATTTGACATTATCGGCGATTGTTGGCTGAGATAACTAACTGTTGGATTGTGTGTTTTCCTGTTGGCTGTGTTTCACCGCTGTATTATCTACGTGATCGAACTAACGAAATCTGGACACCGGCTGAGCGTTATTGACTGAGGAAATAGTGCGATGCAATTCCTGCACGTCACGAACTGTACGTTGGTACGAACTTTGAGTGATACACTGGTAGAACAGTCAACAGTAAGATTTATTTGTTATTATTTGCTGTTTTGACCTGACTTAATTGTTATATGATTTTAGTATTGTAAATAAATCTTTGTACTCGACTTCACAAATCTTTCTGTTGCGTTTTTCTATTATAGTAGACGTAACAGTCTTCATATTTTCACATCCATGCCAAGAAATACTGCATTGAAAAGGGTCCATTTAGCCTACCCTGTTTTATCGCTCTAATCAGCAAATGGCGGAGTCATATTTCTGCTGTCAAAATTGTATTTCCCTCCAAAGTCTTAACCCTTGAATCCAAGTCGCACACTCTCTGTTTAATAGAGCCATGTGGCAATGACAGGGTATTTTTAGCAATAGTGGGTAATTTGACCTGAATGTGGTCAGTGGTGAAGTGTTTGGGTGTGAAATAGGATACACGTTAAAGGCTACAGTACACATATAACATTTATCTATAACAATATACTGAAGTGTTAATTATAAATCTAATTTTAATCAGAATTATTTCAGATCAGAACTTGCTGGTAATAATGCCCTAATGCACGTTTATGCCAAAAATCAAGGTTCTAATGTCAACGCTTCTCCTTATTTTGCCGACGAAAGGATTTGGATGGACTGACTGACTGACTGCCTGACTGACTGACTCATTACCGGACAATTTGCGATCTGTAGCCTACTTCGTAGAAATAAATAAATAAATAAATAAATAAATAAATAAGCGAAACACTATACAACGAAAGGTCCTAGTGGGACTCGAACCCGGGTCTCCTCGATCAAGAGGCAGACACGTTATCCATTACGCCACGAGCTATAGGCTACATGTCAGGGTTTTGAAATATCATATATATGTCTACGGTCCATACTGGCGCACTGGCCAATGTTGAACCTAATGGGAAACTTACTTCTATAAATTTGCGGTAGGGTTGTTCGGATTTGTTTTCTTAGTATCGTCATTTAGAACATGATAGGAAGTGTCCCGGCACGAATCGGTGAAATTTTTGAAAAAAGTCACCGAGGTCTGTATATAGGCCTATAGCCTAGGCTGGCTATATGGGGGTATAGGACCAATGTTTGTCCCACTCGTCGACTTGATGACAAAAGAGATGATTACAATTTCGACATCGTAAAACCCTTTTTGGATAGTAATATTCCAGTGGGACCTGCCTATGGCGTATACATATCTCGCTTAGTAGCATTTGCTAGATCCTGTGTTAAATGTGATGACTTTAACCAACGTCACAAAACATTGTTGCAGAAACTTATAAAACAGGGCTATTCCACCAAGCGCCTCCACTCAAAGTTTCTCAAATTTGGCGATACATATCGCATGCTGATAGCAAAATAGGAACGTAGCGTGCAAGATCTATGGCGCTACGTTTCGAAACTTGTGTCTAATTCCGCTTAACCCGGGACTAGGGGCCGTATGAACCCATGTACTTCAAGATCCTCATGGTGCTCATATGAACAGTCACAATCAAAGCGTGACTGAGATACATCTTTTTTAGATGACGACTCTATAACGAATATTATGGATTAAGAATACTGATCAGCGATACGGATTTGATATTTTTGGAACATCATGATGTCTTGCCGTCATCATTGAAAACTGTTGACCGCTTCTCTCTTGCAGGAAACAAGCTTATGTTTATGTATACTATGATTGTCTTTTTGAATTTGGTGCTAATACTGCTATATGGAGTATGAAATAGGTCTTTGGATTATGGACGCGGATATTCTCTAATTACAACACATATAAGGGAAGTGGGAAGAGGTGCCGACATACTGACTGCGTCACATGACTTCACAGAATAGTCTTCTGGTTAACCTATTCTAAAGCACACACCAAGAATCTAACGATTCGTGGTATGTGTTGTATCTCAGGTACGCTTTTATTGTACCTGTTCATGTGGCAACTTGGATGATATGACCCCACGGCCCCTAGCACCGGCATAAGCGGTATTAGATACAAATCTAGAGAGCTATGATGGAAATGCTCTGATAACTCGTATACTGGTAATTGGTGAGCTGTTTCGCTGTGACAACTCGTACATTGGAGATTGGTGAGCTGTATCGTCGTCAGATATAAATGACGGCATTTAACACAAAAGACTAGTGTGTAATGCCCGATGTCGACCCAGCATCAACTTCCCACAAGTGCCAACATATATCAAAGACCAAAAGGTCTGTACAGGGGGCGGGCCTCGGGGACGAAACGTCCACCAGCAGAATCTCGCCAAATACAGGAAAAAATTACAACACATATAAGGGAAGTGGGAAGAGGTGCCGACATACTGACTGCGTCACATGACTTCACAGAATAGTCTTCTGGTTAACCTATTCTAAAGCACATACCAAGAATCTAACGATTCGTGATATGTGTTGTATCTCAGGTACGCTTTTATTGTACCTGTTCATGTGGCAACTTGGATGATATGACCACACGGCCCCTAGCACCGGCATAAGCGGTATTAGATACAAATCTAGAGAGCTATGATGGAAATGCTCTGACAACTCGTATACTGGTAATTGGTGAGCTGTTTCGCTGTGACAACTCGTACATTGGAGATTGGTGAGCTGTATCGTCGTCAGATGTAAATGACGGCATTTAACACAAAAAAACTAGTCTGTAAGGCCCGATGTCGACCCAGCATCAACTTCCCACAAGTGCCAACATATATCAAAGACCAGAAGGTCTGTACAGGGGGCGGGCCTCGGGGACGAAACGTCCACCAGCAGAATCTCGCCATATACAGGAAAAATTACAACACATATAAGGAAAGTGGGAAGAGGTGCCGACATACTGACTGCGTCACATGACTTCACAGAATAGTCTTCTGGTTAACCTATTCTAAAGCACATACCAAGAATCTAACGATTCGTGATATGTGTTGTATCTCAGGTACGCTTTTATTGTACCTATTCATGTGGCAACTTGGATGATATGACCACACGGCCCCTAGCACCGGCATAAGCGGTTTTAGATACAAATCTAGAGAGCTATGATGGAAATGCTCTGACAACTCGTATATTGGTAATTGGTGAGCTGTTTCGCTGTGACAACTCGTACATGGACGACGGCTGGATTATGAATGACGGACTAGACGCTTGTAATTCTAGACATTTGCGGTAGGGTTGTTTGGATTTATTTTCTTAGTCTCGTCATTTAGAACATGATATGAGGGGTCCCGGCACGAAACGGTGAAATTGTTGGAAAAAGTCACCGAGGCCTGGGTAGGCCCATAGGCCTATACTACTATGAGGCTATAGACCCATACGGGATGGACGTTTTGGGATCTAGGTGAGCCCCTAATGAACCGATGATGTCGTATGAGGTCTTATTTTGAAGCTCTCGTGCAGGAGCACTTCACTACACTAATGGTTCGTACGTTGTCAATGGTCTGCGCATGCGCAGTCTGGCCGTAGTATAGAAAACAGGCATTTTGGGTGCTATGTGGGTGTATGTTTGGGATAGAGATGGACCGCTATGGATTCGAATGGGTCGTGGAAGGTGTCAAAGTGAAGCTTGTGTGGGGTAGAGTCAGAATGGCGTGTTTTTGAGTGCAAGTCGCGTCAATCTGCGCATGCGCAGTTGGTTGTAGTAAGTAAAGTGGCCATTTTGGGGTGCGTGGAGGGGTGTTTGGGGTAGAGAGGGCTGATCCTTGGTCCGAATGCGTCCTGGGAGGTGTCATATTGTAGCGCTTAGGGTGTACATTCCGATTTGAGGGATGTTCGCTTCATCTGTGACGTCATCGGTGACGTCATCGGTACGAGTAGTAGCGAAAGTGAACATTTTGGGGCAGTGAAGGAAGGTATCTGGTGTAGAAAGCGACCATCCTTGGTCTAAATGCGTCGTGTGAGGTGTCATTTTGTAGCGCTGAGGGTGTAGATCCCGATTGGACTAGTGGCTGGAGCGTTGTCACCATTCTGCGCATGCGCAGGCAGGGAATTGTGGGAAAAGGGTATGGAAACAGACGTTTTGGAATCTAGGGCAGCCCCTAATGGGCCGATGAAGTTGTATGGGGTATCAATGTGAAGCCTATGTGAGGGGGCATCCAGTCATGGGTGGGTGCATGTAAAAAAATTTCCTGAAAAAAAAACGGAACACGGACTTTATCGAACAATCCGGAAAAATGTCTATATGGGGTATGGGGGGTATATAGGTCGCCGGGCTTAAACGGGGCTTGCCTATCAATAGAGTTATCTCCCCAGCCATTTTGGGGCAGTAAAGGATGTTTACAACTCAAAAAGACTCTTTCCCAATCAGAGGCCACCATTTGCATCTGTCATATTCGTTCCTGTCCGTTAGATGTATTCTTGTCCAATCAGAAGTCGCCATTTCAGCAAGTTCCATCTTCGGCCATGTTCGCTGTGAACCGTTTATTCTAATCATCGTCGGACAGGCCTGGATATTCTTCGGGCAGCATGTCCTGAAACAGTTGTTTGCGCATTCTGTTCGCATTTTCCAGGGCCTCGGTGGGTGGTAGCCCCATAGCCTCTTCCAAGTGACGCTTGGTCTTCATGATGGACCTGTGCGTGGGATCACCTTTCATTTCAAGCGGTAGTAAGGTATACTGTTCATAGATCGCCATGGCTGTTTTCCTGATGCGGGGGCGCATTTGGGTGTACGTCTGTTGTAAATTATCCTCTCCGCCGTCCTCAATCGCTGCAGCGTAAGTATTGATAGCTGCTGTCACAATACGATCCCAGAAGGTAGGTTCTGCCTCACTTTCCACGGACGTATGCTGACTATCTGAGGTCAAGCTCCCCGCATCACTAGATAGACTCTTGGCAATCTCTGTTTCGGTATCAGTCGGTACACTCTCAGCAGCCTCTGTATCAGCATCCGCCTCAACGGACTCCTCAGAGCCTTCAATCCCATGTATAGTTTTCTGGTGTCGCATCATATCGTAATGTCTGGTGAACGTGCGTTCGCACTCAGAGCAAGTATAAGTCATGTTGACGGTTGAACGTCGACTGTGCGTGTTTTTGGAAATACGCTCGCTTTTATAGACAGTAACGCCCGGCAACGCTTAGCTTAACGCTTGAACGCCCTGGTGAATTAGCTCAGAAGCTCTGATTTCCATGGAATTGACACCAATTCATCGAAATGCAGCGACGCCCGTCAACGCCCGTCGTTACGCCTTAACGCCCGTCTCAAGGCCTTAACGCCCGTCTCAACGCCTTAACGCCCGTCTCAACGCCTTAACACACTTTCTTAACGCTTTAACGTCGTTTAATGATGCGTTCAAACAAATGTTGCTTTTGTGCTATTGCTCTGACATACGCCGCCATTTTGGAGCCGCCATGTTGGATCCGCCATTTAGGAACCGCCATCTTGGATATGTCCCATAATGCACCGGGTCAAAATACTCGCTTCTGTTTGGACGAGAGCTCTGTGACGGATTTGAAATACTCGCTTCTGATTGGTGTACGTCGCTAAAGGTGACCGGAACTGACCTTTGACCCCGGCGCGCAAAGGTTTCCACCGCGGACCAATACATATGGACTGATGATGGACACATGTTCATTCCTATATTTAAAGACTCTACCACCACCACACACACCACCACCAACTCCACCAACACCACGGCCGCACACCACCAACACCACCACCAACGCCACCAACGCCACCATCAACGCCACCAACGCCACCACCAACGCCACCAACGCCACCACCGGGCGTTGACGTGCCCGGTGCTGGTGGTGGTGGTAGCCCCCGTGTGGCAGAGCTCCGAGAGCTCCACGCCCGGTGGTGGTGGTGGGAACTCCCGTGTGGCAGAGCTCTTGGATCGGAGCTCTTGGAGCTCAAAGCCTGTGGAGCTCAGATCTCGGAAGTGACATTTGCATACGACCTCTGTGAGGTCACTTCCGCTTCCGTTCACGTGACCGGAACTGACCTTTGACTCCGGCGCGCAAAGGTTTCCACCGCACCGCGGTGGAAACCTTTACACCGCCCTTCTGGGATCGTATTGTGACAGCAGCTATCAATACTTACGCTGCAGCGATTGAGGACGCCGGAGAGGATAATTTACAACAGCCGTACACCCAAATGCGCCCCCGCGGTGGAAACCTTTACACCGCGCGCGCCGGGGTCAAAGGTCAGTTCCGGTCACGGGAACGGAAGCGGAAGTGACCTCACAGAGGTCGTATGCAAATGTCACTTCCGAGATCTGAGCTCCACAGGCTTTGAGCTCCAAGGGCTCCGATCCAAGACCTCTGCCACACGGGAGTTCCCACCACCAACACCGGGCGTGGAGCTCTCGGAGCTCTGCCACACGGGGGCTACCACCACCACCACCACCGGGCACGTCAACGCCCGGTGGTGGCGTTGGTGGCGTTGGTGGTGGCGTTGGTGGCGTTGGTGGTGGCGTTGGTGGTGGTGTTGGTGGCGTGCGGCCGTGGTGTTGGTGGAGTTGGTGGTGGTGTGTGTGTAGTGGTAGAGTCTTTAAATATAGGAATGAACATGTGTGCATCATCAGTCCATATGTATTGGTCCGCGGTAGAAACCTTTGCGCGCCGGGGTCAAAGGTCAGTTCCGGTCACCTTTAGCGACGTACACCAATCAGAAGCGAGTATTTCAAATCCGTCACAGAGCTCTCGTCGAATCAGAGGCGAGTATTTTGACCCGGTGCATTATGGGACATATCCAAGATGGCGGATCCAAAATTGCGGATCCAACATGGCGGTTCCAAAATGGCGGCGTATGTCAGAGCATTAGCACAAAATCAACATTCGTTTGAACGCATCATTAAACGACGTTAAAGCGTTAAGAAAGTGTGTTGAGGCGTTGAGACGGACGTTAAGGCGTTGAGACGGGCGTTAAGGCGTTGAGACGGGCGTTAAGGCGTAACAACGGGCGTTGACGGGCGTCGCTGCATTTCGATGAATTGGTGTCAATTCCATGGAAATCAGAGCTTCTGAGCTAATTCACCAGGGCGTTGAAGCGTTAAGCTAAGCGTTGACGGGCGTTACTGTCTATAAAAGCGAGCGTATTTCCAAAAACACACAAGGTCGACGTTCAACCGTCAACATGACTTATACTTGCTCTGAGTGCGAACGCACTTTCACCAGACATTACGATATGATGCGACACCAGAAAACTATACATGGGATTGAAGACTCTGAGGAGTCCGTTGAGGCGGATGCTGATACAGAGACTGCTGAGAGTGTACCGACTGATACCGAAACAGAGATTGCCGAGAGTCTATCTAGTGATGCGGGGAGCTTGACCTCAGATAGTCAGCATACGTCCGTGGAAAGTGAGGCAGAACCTACCTTCTGGGATCGTATTGTGACAGCAGCTATCAATACTTACGCTGCAGCGATCGAGGACGCCGGAGAGGATAATTTACAACAGACGTACACCCAAATGCGCCCCCACATCAGGAAAACAGCCATGGCGATCTATGAAGAGTATACCTTAGTACCGCTTGAAATGAAAGGCGATCCCACGCACAGGTCCATCATGAAGACCAAGCGTCACTTGGAAGAGGCTATGGGGCTACCTCCCACCGATGCCCTGGAAAATGCGATCAGAATTCGCAAACAACTGTTTCAGGACATGCTGCCCGAAGAATATCCAGGCCTGTCCGACGATGATTAGAATAAACGGTTCACAGCGAACATGGTCGAAGATGGAACTTGCTGAAATGGCTCCCCCAGCGTGGGTATGCTGTAACTTTGGGGAAAATAAACTAGATGAAAAAATTTCTTTGTTGTTGTTGTTCTCTCATGTGTCATCGTTGTTGTTGTTGTTGTTGTTCTCTCTCCGGTCTATATCATGGCGTCAAGGCGTTATGTTAGAGCGTTAAGGCGTAACGACGGACGTCGACGGCGTCACTGCATTTCGAAGAATTAGTGACAATTCCATGGAATATCTAGAAAATCAGAACTTTTGAGCTATTTCACCAGGGCGTTGAAGCGTTAAGCTTGGCGTTGGCGGACGTTGCTACAAGATGACACCTCATACAACGCATTCGGACCAGGGATGGTTCCTCTCTACACCAAATACCTTCCTTCACTGCCCCAAAATGGCTGGGGAGATAACTCTATTGATAGGCAAGCCCCATTTAAGCCCGGCGACCTATATACCCCCCATACCCCATATAGGCATTTTCTCGGATTGTTCGATAAAGTCCGTGTTCCGGGTTTTTTTCAGGAAGATTTTTACATGCACTCACCCATGACTGGATGCCCCCTCACATAGGCTTCACATTGATACCTCATACAACTCCATCGGCCCATTAGGGGCTGCCCTAGAACCCAAAACGTCTATTCCCATACCCTTTTCCCACAATTCCCTGCCTGCGCATGCGCAGAATGGTGACAACGCTCCAACCACTAGTCCAATCGAGATATACACCCTAAGCGCTACAAAATGACACCCCACACGACGCATTCGGACCAAGGATGGTCCCTCTCTACACCAAATACCTTCCTTCACTGCCCCAAAATGTTCACTTTCGCTACTACTCGTACCGATGACGTCAGCGATGACGTCACAGATGAAGCGAACATCCCTCAAATCGGAATGTACACCCTAAGCGCTACAATATGACACCTCCCAGGACGCATTCGGACCAAGGATCAGCCCTCTCTACCCCAAACACCCCTCCACGCACCCCAAAATGGCCACTTTACTTACTACAACCAACTGCGCATGCGCAGATTGACGCGACTTGCACTCAAAAACACGCCATTCTGACTCTACCCCACACAAGCTTCACTTTGACACCTTCCACGACCCATTCGAACCCATAGCGGTCCATCTCTATCCCAAACATACACCCACATAGCACCCAAAATGCCTGTTTTCTATACTACGGCCAGACTGCGCATGCGCAGACCATTGACAACGTACGAACCATTAGTGTAGCGAAGTGCTCCTGCACGAGAGCTTCAAAATAAGACCTCATACGACATCATCGGTTAATTAGGGGCTCACCTAGACCCCAAAACGTCCACCCCGTATGGGTCTATAGCCTCATAGTGGTATAGGCCTATGGGCCTACCCAGGCCTCGGTGACTTTTTCCAACAATTTCAGCGTTTCGTGTCGGGACCCCTCCTATCATGTTCTAAATGACGAGACTAAGAAAATAAATCCAAACAACCCTACCGCAAATGTCTAGAAGTAAGTTTCCCAGTGGGACAAACATTGTTCCTCTCCTCCCCCAAACATATTTCTCAATAGTGCGCAAGATTTTAAAATAGTGCTCAGGAGGGGATAGAGATTAGATGTACGGCAGTTTCAGAGGTGGGCGATTCGTAATAAAATTATCTAAAACCCTCGCTGGAGCGGACTGGGGCCGACCTATAGCCCTCATACTCTTTGAGGGCTATATATTATTTAGCTAGTATTATGGTGGGTCCTAATTTAATGCAGCTTGTTTGGACAAATCTATTTTATTCCATTTCATGACCCTTTAGGTCAGGTATTGTAAAACATATATTCACCGTACACAGTTATTTGTGAGAAACAGTTATATAACTTCAGACTACATGGTTTTATATTGTATGATTGAATAACCGCACTGAATTTGTACTTTCCGAACCCGGAGTCTGATGAGGATGTTTTAATCTTGAGACAGATAACGATTAAAGTTGTCATGATTGCGCTGAGAATTTGATGGGTCGGCATGCCCCCACATTCACACAGGACAGTATAAAAGAGAATGTTTGGCTATTTCAAATTAGAGTTTTATACCATCATACTCTCTTACTGTCACCGGTAGAGTTCACAAATTTTGTAGCTGCTTCAAAATGCATATATAGAAAAGCTGTATCATCAGCAATGCGTGTTGTTTTTTATCCGTTTCAGGTCTTCGAGAAATTTCGGAGCCTAACTGGAATCTATCTGGAAGGGTAATGTTCACACCATCACCCGAGTCAACAAACGACCTTGCGTTATAATATCTAAGATCG